>RJWH01002261.1:0-35727 GCA_004363575.1 Solenodon paradoxus | reverse complement strand
TGCCTGACCCTTAGAAGATGCTTATATGGCTGGTTGCTTTACACTGAAAATAGGGGCAGACAGAGAGGGAAGCATTTACCTGCCCACGGAGAATAAAACATGTTACTGACCCAACAGGCAACCAGCCAACGACATAGAAGTGCCACCAATTTCCAAGCAACAACAATCCTTTGTGGAAGCAAAAATGATATTAATAGCAGTCAAACTTTCCACCCCAAACTTTAGATGAATGAGTCCTCCCCCTGTCCTTGGAAGGTAAGCTGGTTATCCCCATTTTACAGAGGCAGGAACTGAAGCTGGGGAGCTGGTTAACGTGGCCAGAGTCACGGAGTCTGGCCGACGTAAAGCTGGACTAACGCCCAGGTGACTGCCTCCAGGCCACATCTCCCATCACGGCCTCCCCGAAATCAGTCAGACTCCATGACCTTCACTCTCCTTCTCCATCTCAGAATGTTCCTGCCCCTCCTCCTCTTCTCTCTGGGCCTCTTGTCACTCAGGGAGATGCCGCCGCATGCTCACCTGTGTCCATGACTCATCTTTTGAAGAGAGCTGTGGTTCAGATGAAAGCGCACACCGGAGGCCCAGGGCAGCCCAGGAAGGAGCTCGGATCCCTTCAGTCCCTGCAAAGCTCATGTCACAGGCTATCATACGGCTCAAATGAGGTCACGGACATGTTCAGTACCAGCACCGACTCATCTCAGGCCTTCGTGAACTTTCCACCATTAAATACCACCTGTATCCCAGGTATCTCCACACTCTGCATCTTGACTAGTCACTAGCTCCTGGTCCTGAACCGCCAATGTACTCACCCTGAAAACACTGTCGCTGACCCTTGCTACTTCCTAGGGATTTCAGTGATCGCCCCCTCTGGGCTGCACCAACTCCCCCAAAGGCAGGGAGAGTAATTCAGACAGCTCTGTATTCTCTAAGGGATGGGCCTCCTGCTTTTATTGGCAGGCATTCAGGGAAAACTTTGACAACTGAAACTTTGTAACTGAAAGTACAGAAAGCATTTAAGCACAACCTCCTAAGTAAGCCATGTCACAGCAAACCAGGGAGACGGAGAGGTCATCCTCTTTTCCCAGTGAGGACAGCTGGGGTTTGGGTTAAGAAGTTCAAGCTCACTCAGCTCCCAGGGAGGAGAGTTTGACACTAGAATTTACAAGCTAGGCTCCAGAGTGTCCTACACACACCAGAAAAGTAAGTAGCTGGCCTTGTTCCCTGCCGGCCTTGTCCACAAACCAGTTCCTCCAAGAGGTAAACTGCTTGGTCCCCCTGAATCTTCTCACCAAAGTGCTCTCTTTCAGCCCTTCCCTTTTCCTTTAGGCCTCGGCTCCTGTTTTGACATGGTGGGGACTCATTTCTTTCTTTTTTTTTTTTCCCCCTTCCCCCAGGGCCACAAACCCAGGTCCTTGGGCTTTACGTGGCTACACCATCATATTTGTTTACTATTTTCTGGGGACTTTAGTTGGCAGTCTTGTCTTGGGGTGTGTCTATCTGCCTCCCCTCTCCTGCTGCCACAGTGGCATTGGATTTGCCAACAAATGGCAGGCATTCTGCAGCGATGGAGAAGACATGAGGGAGAGAGCAGACATGGTCCCCAGCACTCTGCACAGCTCTTAGTGAAAAATGTTTGCTCAGAAGCCAAAAACTCCTGGGATTTAATCTGTGGGTGTCAACAGGACCTCCTTCTGGGGTGGAGATGAGAAGCTAGAGAAGATAGGTGACCTGCCTCAAACCACACGGCAATATGGTGACTTGAATCCAGCCCCATGTGGAGGACGCCGACCCAGCTCTGTCTCTCTACCACACTTGTACCCTATTTCCTCTTTTTGCTGCCAGAATTTTCCCTCTTCCCTTCTTTTAAAAATCTGCATTATATATGAACAATTTTACAGGGGCAGGGGGAGGGGGGGACCCACTGGAAAACAGATCAAAAAAGTCCTGCATTTCTCCAGATTCCTATGGACGTGTGTGCATAGATGTTCACCATTAGCACGGGTAGGCTATCCCACGTTCTTCTGGTTCCACTTGTCACTGGCCCATACATATCTCTACGTGGGTGAGTATTTCACTGCACGGTTGTCACAGAGTTTACTTACCCATTCCTTCATTACCCGCATTTGGACTATTTCCAATTTTTTTCCATCTTTGGGCAAGTTCATTGTCTGCCCCTTTGGAATTTTTTCTAGGAGACTTATTCCCAGAGTGAAAATACTGTTAAGGTATAAACAGTGTCATTGCTACTGCAGTCCAAAGGCAGCCTCCAGAAAACCAGCTCCACTTTGTAGTTGCACCTGTTTTCTTCCCTCCCCCCGGGCACCCCCACCCATGGCGAGTTTTATAAATTTGATCTGTCACTGATACTACAGGTCAACTGAAGTGCTAGCTCAGAACTCTTTTTAACTTATGTCTTTTGTGTTATTTTTCCACATCTCAGTTTATTATCTGAGCTTCCTATGCAATGATGTGTTTCCATGCCTTCATTATTTTATCAGTTCAGCTTGACTATATGCCATAAAGATCTTCATGTGTTTGGTGCATACTTTTGACAACACGTTCCTAGCCGTCAGTTTATCACAGCTGTTTCCCTCTCCTATTATCTTCCCTGATAGCATAACTTTATTTGGAAGAATCCATTTCATTAAGTCACACACCCAGCTGTCACACCCCAACCCCCAAGCCACACACAGTCTGTGATGGAATGACTGGGTACATGGGTATCACTGGCATTATAGAAATGCTATCCCTTTATAGCGGAACACATCCCATTTTGTCAATGATCATTTTTACATAATTTTTACAAACACAGTTGGCAGAGAAATATTCTATCTGCTTTCTGTGTTTTAAAGAGGCTTCACAACTAATTTTTAATACAACTAGAATTTAATAACATGATGTAAGATATAAATCTATGTTCATTGTCTCCATATTGTTATGTAATTTTCCCAAGAGCCATTTTATTTTAAAATAATTTATTTCACTATTGCCTTTCCTGATTTTCTATATAAATGCCTTCCTATTTATTTAGATCTCTTTTATTGTACTGATTTCCCTTTTTTTTTTTTTTTTCTTTTTTAGCCTAATCTTGTATAGGATTATAATTATTTTGACTATAACTATTGCTTACCTGCCTGGTTTGCTTAGTGGGAGGATTCTGCTGCTGAAAAATTTTCAAAACATTCTATGATTTCTTTTACTACTGTTTTTTTCAGGCTTTATAAAGTGTTTCACTGGAATTTTAACTGCCAGGCCATGAAATCTTTGCCAAAACATTGTAAGGCTTTTGACTTTTTCACTTTTGTTGTTGTTTTTGTTTTTCTTAGGCCAAAACTTTGGAATACTGACCCTTCTGTACTTTAACTTCAGATCAGAAACAACCATGCAAGATTTTGCAATTTTCTTTGAATAGAAATTGTGTCATTTGCAAACAGCGATATTTTTATCTCTTCCTTCCCTATACCCATCCCTCTAGTTTCTTTTTGTTCCTAAATTGTTATGACAAGTATCTGTTAAACTATGTTAAATAAAAGTAGCGATAAGGGACATTTTTGGCTTAGTTCCTGTTTTTTAGGGCACGTTTCTAGTGTTTCTCCACTTGGTATCTTCAGTTCCTAAGTAAGGCTTGGTACATGATTATACGTAAGTAGGTTCTTTATATATTTAGGGGAGAAAATCCCCTAACACACCTATTATTAGTTTTATGATGTTTTGTAATGTATCTATAATCATTTCCTGTATTTTTCTGCATCTGCAAAGACTGAAATTCATTCATCAAGTAATTTATTGAGCATAAATTATACTCCCAGTAATGTGCAAAACACTGCGTATTCTGAATTTTACGGTTTATTTCTAGTGACACTAGTCTCTCTGAACTGAACCGGACTTATGTTCATGAGATGAGCCCTGCTTGATCATTTTTCAAGACTCACATTTCAAGAATCTATTAAGTGACTACAAAATTCATCTGGAAACATTAGTAGACAAAAATATTGAGATCTCAACCTCCAAGAACTTGCTCCCTGAGGCCTTCCCAACCCTCACTTTTTGGAATAAAGTTTTGACCTCCTTCCTTTGGACTCTCACAGTCCTTCCCACCCTCACCCCCGTTACCACATTTATCACAGGGATTATAATGCAGTCAAAGGTCCAGGAGTCTGCCTCCCACCCCCAGAACTCCACCACTGCCCTGAAGACAGCTGCACGGGGGTACCACGAATGACTATAACTAGTGCATAGAAGGTGCTCAGTAAGTATTTCTCAAAGTACTTAAGTTATTCATCTATTTATTTCATTGATGACTTTTGCAGCTGTGTTTTTAAGTGAATTGATCTGTAATTTCCTTCTTGGGGTCAGCAGGGTGGTGACAAGGCGGCCTAAATCCATGCACATACAGAGGAGCTGTGGGGATTGGGAAGCCTCAGCTCAGAAGACACTGGAGATTTCCAGCTAGAGGCTGGGCTCACGGTGACTTCAGGGGAGGGGACAGCATAAGATGAAGTCATGAACACTCTCAACAAGTGGGCAAAGGCCTGTGATGGAGGAGGCAGGACAAGCAACCCTCCACAGCACAGGCATCTGGCCATCTATGAAGGTACCAAGGCCCCAGCTGGCTAGATGGGATGAGACCCCGACCCCTGGGAGCAGCACCGCTTATGCGAGTTACACAAACTATGCAACAGACACCTTAATAATGATCTTTCCAACCACCCCACAAGGTATATTCTCTAGCCCCCATCATACACAGAAAGAAACTGAAGCCAGTCCAAGCCACCTGGCCAGTAGGCGGGCCCCGGGATTCAGACCTGTCTCCCTGCCATGCTTCCTTGTCTCTGGCAAAGGGCCAGCACAGCATCTTGATCCCAGCACAGGACCCGGATGTCAGGTACATCAGCAGAACAGGAACCAACACAAAAGCCTCTTAGAAGAACTGAGACACAGAGAAGGAAACAGGACACAGGAACAAGGCAGGAGGCCCTGCCATGTCAAACCCAGAACAGTGTCTAAGCCCAGAATCCCAACCAGAAAGGAGCGAAGTCTCTGCTTCCTCAGAACAAACATGATTCGAAAAGTCAAGGGCAGAGCTGAGGTTAAAGGCAGAAACCCATGGGGCTGTCCTCTTCCAAGATGATGCAGGGTTTGGGTGGATGTGGCTCTCTCAGCTGAGCAGACCACAAGGAAACCAGCATCTCACCAAGCAGACCCCAAGTTGCCACAGGCACCTGCATTAAAACACCCGACACTCCTGGCATCTGGTATGGTTCTCTGTAAAGAGAGCAGTGCAGACTGTGTTCTTCATCCTGAGATTCTTGCCCTTAGCAGCACCACTTAAATCAGGGTCCTGTGATTTCTAGGTTAGATTTCAAGATGCTTGGAGCCCACACAAGCAAAAGAAAAACTGGGGTTTCAGTGTGCATGAACGGAGGCAGGTTTATTTCTGGAGAAGTCCACAGCCACCATAATCCCAAAAAGGAGCAAAGACCACCTAAAAGATTCAGAGCAACTGAAATGTACCTAAAAAGTCAGCTAAGCTGGTTAAAAAAGAAAAGATGAAAGTGTGCCTTGTGCAACAACATGGATGGAACTGGAGGGGATCATGTTAAGCAAAATAAGTCAGACAAATAAAAAAGAGAAATACCGGGTGGCTTCACTCATACGTGGAATAGAAAGAAAGACAATAAACAAGCAGACAAAGTCCATCAAAATTCACAGAACACAAGACTGGTTACCAGCAGGGTGGGAGAGGGGACACAAGGAAGGAGGGAACAAGGTGGTGAGAACTCCGGTGGTAGGTGCGGTGCGAAACACTTACAAACCGAGATGTGAATTCAGTAACCTAAAATGAAGACAGCACTGTAAACAAAAGAAATAATAAAGGTACTATTTAAAAAAAAAAAAAAAGTCAGCTAAGCTGTGCTAAGCCAAGGCTGTCAGCTCAACTATTCAATTATACTCAAAGAAATTCTGGAGCCACAAACACTCTTCTAAGCCTCTCAGGCCAATTAGAAAGTGTGGGGTCACTAATGGAGCCAGAAAAGCAATCAGGTGGGTCGGGGCACCCCATCTTCACTACCTTAAAGGAAAATGTGGACTTCAGTGCAATAGATAGGAGCATCGTCTTTACACAGGTGACAGCTTTCAGGATACTGGACACTTGGATACCTGGTCCCCTAAGGTTAGAGGAGGAGCTGGTGCAATACCCACTAAGCCACCAGTCTCAGTCCTCTGAGGGGAACCCCGCTGGAGCTTGTGAGAAGTACACTCTGGTGTCAGAACCCACATTTAACAAGGGCTCCAAACCCTAGGTGACTTGTGTGCACCTTGAACTTTGCACTTGTGTGTTGATGGAAATTCAAAAATGAAGGACAAAAGAAGAGCTCAAAGAGAAAATAAAATTAATGAACATGTGTAAGCAAATGTATCAGGGAAAACAAAAACCGAAAGCTGGCTCTTACGAAAAAAAAAACTAATGAAGTTATTAAACCATGGGACTAATTAATTTCAAAAGGATAAATGGGAAAAGTTAGGAAAGAACACAAAGACCCGATACATGCTGGTGGTTTGTGGTTGGGTCAACTACCTGCAGCCAGGCATAAACCATAAACATCCCAAGGATGCAGGCCCACAGCCCTTGGCTGAGGGAGCAACCAAGATTAACCATCAAGTAAAATAAATAAATGCTTCTTCCTCCTCTCTCCTCCTGCCTGCACCTTTCCTTTTAAACAAAGGGAGAAAAAAGAACACAAGACCCACTAAATTAGCCATTGCTACACTAAGGAATTTTACGTGCGATCTTAAGCTGCAAACTGGAAAGTAAAATTAACAAGATGATACTTAGACATGTATAAGATGCCCAAATGAAAAGCAAAAGGAAAGACACTGTAGATGAATCGATAACAGATGAATTAGAAAAAGGCCAAAACAACCCAGGGGAAAGCACCTGGGCTTAACGGAGTCCTTGAAGACTTTTTTTCCATAATGTGTGAATATATTTTTCATCACTGAAACATAGACGTAAAAACATTCACACTTTTTCTTTTTTTTTTACAAATTGAAGTGTGACTATAAGGCTGTCATCTTTCGAAACACCACTCCCGTGTCCAGAGGACACCTGTGTTAGCAGCCCGCAACACATCTTTCAGGTTCCCGTTTTGTAAGAATGCCTGATTCCACCAAAATGAGGACACTGTCGAAAACATGATACCAGATTCTTTTACAAAAATGGTATCACATTGTACATTCTTCTGCGGCTTGCTTTTTTCACGCCACCTTCCATTTCTGAAGCCTACTCTGATCACCAGGTATCCATCTAACACATTCCTTTAATGACGTTAGCGGTGTTCTTTCCATTTTTCTTTCTTACTCAGTCTCACGGGAAGAAACACATATTTTATCTAGTGACCCAGTTCACACTTATGAATATGCAAAACTGAAACAAAAATCTCGCCAAATATTTACCCACACAATGTACATGCCCTCTGTTATTTTCAATCCTTTGTTTCACGCTGTCACAACCCACTAAGTTGATTTATGGGCCCACTAATGGTCTGCACAGTCTGAGTTTTATTTAGCCATTACTAAATAAATAAATATTTATTTAGTCACCCTACTCATGGATATTTATATTGCTGCCTTCAGTATTCCACTACTGCAATCACGTTCAATGAACACCGTGCAGGCCTGTGACTGTATCTCTAGAGTAGATACCAGAATGGAACTTGCTAGGTCCTCAGACATAGGCATTTATCATTTAAATAAAAACCACAAATTGCTTTCCAAAACCGTTATCTCTACATATGCTTACAAGCAACGTACAAAGGTGCCCTTTCTTTACACTCTCATCAACTCAGTGTATTATCAAATGATTTCATCTCTTCCAGTCTGATAAGTTCCAAATACCATCTAACTGTAGCTCTGATTTGCATGCTTAATTAAAGGAGACTTTGTGCATCTTTTTTTTTCAGAATCATTTGCAATTATTTTCCTTTGAATTCCTATTCCTGTCCTTTGTCCAGTCTTCCATTAAGTCAATGATCTTTTATTGATTGGCAAGAATTCTTCGTATATTAAGAAAATACGCTCCTTGGATCACCTAAGTTACAAATGTGATTTTTTCCCCTCAGATTATCACTCACCTTTTGACTTTACGGTGTTTCCTCACACAGAAGTTCTCATTCTGTATGTTGTCAAATATGTCAATCTTTTATCTCTGGGATTCATGTCAAATTCAGAATGGGTTCCCGACTCCAAGACTTTTATATTTTCATCCTTTCTTTAAATCTTTGCTCTATCTTTTATAGACTTACTTTGATCTAAGGCATCATGTAGGGACCCTGCCCTCTGTATCCCTCCACGTTTATCGAGTTGTGAAGATACTTTCCCCGTAAACTGGAAACTGCCTTCATCGCAGTTAGACACACACACACACACACACACACACACACACACACACACACACACACACACACGCCCTTCTCCTATTTATTTTGGGGTTCTCTATTCTGTCTCTTCACTCATTCAGTCTATTCAGTATCAAATTCTCTTAATTACTAAAGCCTTTAAAAAGCTTTCTGTTAGAGCTAGACCCTCCTCTCCTTTTCCATATTTCTATGTGTGTTCATTCTTCCATATAAACTTAAAATTCTGTTTTTCTCCTACCAAAATAATCCTATTGGTATTTTGGTAACCTATGGTGATCACATTTTAAATGTGTAGAAGTGATTTTATAACACCAACTCTTTCTAGTCAGGGTTATTTTATTGTTCTGTTTGTGTATTTTATGCCGCTTTATAGCATTGAAGTTATATATAAATACAATTTTTACTAAGCTTATCTCTAAATAGCTTACCTCTTGTTGCTTACATAAATGGAATTTTTCCATCATGTTCTCTAGTTGGATATTGTTTCTGTGAATGAGGGAGAGCTACTGATATTTGTACTTTAACCCTGCACCTAACTCCCTTCCTGGGTTCTCTTACTGTTGCTTAGTTTTGCTTCCTCCCTTCTAGTTTTTAATACCTCTTATTTCTTCCCCTTATCTAATTACACCAGTGTCTCCCTCCCAAACAAGGTTATCTAATTATGGTGCTTAATCACGATTTTAATGGGAATGCATCTACTGTTCACCATTTCAACACTAAGCAAAAGTTAGCTACCAGCTCGACAAAGATGTATTTCCTCACGATAAGGAGGTATCTAATTATTCCTACAGTGTAAAATGTTATTAGGAACAGATGCTTAACTTTTCATAAACCTTTTCAACACCTTGTTTTCTCCTTCGGCTCTTTAGTATGGTAAATTTTATTAATAAAAATCCTAAAATTCACCTATTGCATTTCTGTTCTGAAATCCACCTGTCCATAGAGTTTTTCCAACGGGAAGCTGGATTCTATTTGGTAATTATGTTATTAGGATTTTGCATTCAAAACTGGGACCACTCTCGTTATGTGTGTGCGCATACTGTTTTCATGTCAGATTTTGTTTTACCACCTTCATAAACAGAATTTGAGCGTTCCTTCTTTCCTTTACAACAATTTAAATAGCATGAGAATGACCTACACCTTCAATATTTGAAAAAAAGAATTACCTTTTAAACTATCTGGTCCTACCTACAACTACTTGAAGGAATAGCTCTCTGCTAACTTTCTCAATTTCTTCTATGGTAATTGATCTGCTTAAATTTTTTCCTAGTCTGATGTCAGTTTGGTTGGTGGATGCTATTTTTCAAAGAACACATATTTTCATATTTCATAAACTCTAACTAAACATAAAATCCTACACCAGCATCACCGTAAGAAGTAAATACAGCTTCTACCTTACAACTTACCAGGACAATGCCCAAAGGGTCTGGCTCCTAATATTTACTCCCCTCTCACCCTTTCTTAAGGTTTCATCTCTCTCACCACCAGATTGACATAAAGACAGCAGACAGGTTTGCGAATAAACCAGAAACACACTGGCGTTCCCCCACCTCTACCAGGGACGAACTGTGGACAAACGCCCAATTCCTCCCACCATCCCTCCAAGGAGTCCCTCTTCCGTTCTCTTCTGGGTTTCTCTTCAGCCCTCTCCCCCGCCCCTCGCTCAGCTTTAAAAGCAGCAGTGTCAAGGAATTCACAACTGTTCATTCACCAGTCATCCGCCAGGCACCCGGAGTACCTGGCATACAGGGGTCCTGTCCCCAAAAAGTGTGCTACCTGAGTGAGGGGCTCAGATCCAACCACAGGTAACAGCAAGGCCTCAAGAAGCAGCCCAGCACCACCGAGACAAAAAAGTGCAACCGAGCTAAGCCAGAGCACTGAGAACAGAGAAATCACTGGGTCACCAGGAAGGCTGTGGGAAAGGCACTTCAAGCAAGGGCTGCAGGAGGATGATCCCAGGGCACCAACCAGGGAAGCGGACAGGCCCTGAGTGCACCAGGGAGAGGTCTGGACATGACACAGCAGGGTAAGGGAGCCACTGTGGGCTCTGTGCAGGGGAGTAACAGGAAGAAAGCGGTGTTTGGGTCACACCCCCAACATTCTGTGATGCCAGACCTGCATTCAAAGAAATGACTATCTGTGCCAAGAACTCGGTGAGCTGTGGGGGGATCATAAACCACAAGCCTACGCTGATGCCACAGTGACAATGGACACACACATATACACGCACGTACGCACGCACACGCGTGCACTCTGGCTCCAATTAAAGACACCAGGCTGAAATCATACCACGGCACTAGGGCTTAAATAGTTTATTGCACTACACAATAAAAACCACATTGCCACAGATCTCTAACCTCGGGGGGGGATCGTGCTAGCCCAAGGCTTCTCCAACATTAAAGTGCATTGGCTCGCCTGAGGATCTCGTTAAACATGCAGATCTGGTGATGCCACGGTGGGTTCTGAGTCTCTAACTAAGAAGCTCCGGGTGGCACTGGCTTCTGGTCCAGGAATCATGCTTTGAGTAGCAAAAGATTCGATGATACTGCGGTTCTAGTGATCTTCCAGGCAACAGATTATGGCATTAATCACAGGCAGAGAAAAAACTGAGGGCCCTGGGGGCTGGGGGGTCCTGAAGCAGAGTACCCCAACTAACCAACTCATTATCTATCAAAAATTCACCATGGGGGTTCGGTAACAGCCATTATTAAAAGGAAACCACCCCTGCATTTCACAACTACCGTCTAATTACTCTCCCTTAATCTTTCACACCAGCCCTAAGCCAGGCCTTTCAAGGGCTGATGCCACTAATCACATCGTAAAGCCTTAAAGCATCATATTATTAGCCTTGATAACAGAGCATAAAACAAACCCCAACAACAATTTCATTTGCCTTTCCTCCCAGCTGAGGCCATCAGTCAGGCTAACATTTGCACTAGATGCCAGGTCAAGAAAAATGCAGTTAACCATTTATCTCCTGTGAGGATGAGCCATTCAAGAGAAATTGATCAATTCTTCTACGACCCATCTAAGGGAAGATTTGGGAACTAATCAGGATTTGTCACAATCCTAGTGACTTCGTTACTGCCTCCATGTCCTTGGGTAACTTGGAAGCCTGGAAGAAGCTGCTGATTCTCCCCATCCTTTCTGCTGAGTTCCCTCCCATCAGGTTGCCTACTTAAGCACAGTCAACTCTATCACAAACCACAGAGCTCAACAGGGCCCAAATTCTGAAATGAGATGACCTTTATTTTATGCTGCAAGCCTATGCCACTTGGAAATGAGGTGGGAGGACAATCAACACAGCAACATCACAGAGACTGTTCCACAACAGACCTGGGACCTCCATGTGACACACAAACACACGAGCCAACAATTCAATGAATCAAGTGTCTAAAGTGTACAGAACCTCAGCACCTTACTATATACTAAGGATTCAAAAAAACCTAGACCATGTACTTGAGGAGCTGGTGGAAGAAGAGCTATAGCATCCATGCTCATGTAGCAAACTCGCAGAGTTTCCTGATGGCTGGAACCCACCAATCTGGAGAATTTCCTGTACTTGGGATCTACTGTTCTTCAGGACATGGCTAATGACAGCTCCTCCATGAAGATTATGCCATTGACTCTGGAAAGAAATATGCCCAAGGGCATGCTTTGCTGGGAGTAAGTGTTCCAAGTGTTGACTAAGCAATACGTGAGGAACAAGAATTACCCACAATAGCTGTAGGGGAGTGACTCACCCAACATCACACACTGAGCTTTAAAGCAGGGAGCAGAACTCAGGTCGCTCAACTTCTGAGCTGAAGTTCTTTAAACTAAATCACATTCCCCTCACCTTTACTTTGGAACTCCCCTTTGAAATGAGAATTAGAAGGTTAGCAAATTCTTTGCTCTCTATTTCCTCCAAAACCTCAACCACACTTCACAACTAACCTTCTCTTAGGAAGCAACATCATTTAACTCATCTGGTCCAGTTCTGCTCTACTTGAGATGGGTCAAAGACAAAACAAAAGTCACAATCCCTCTGTGGAATTTAGTTTCCTCTTCTCTAAAATGAAGAAATTGGTGGAGATTATTTCTAAGACCCTTTCCAGCTTTAAACAAATTCAAGGGAAATTTTACTTTGTAATTAGGAGGGAATTAGGGCTCCCCCAAACCATGACCCCTGTCTCATCCTTCTTTACACAGGGAGGCTGGGCTGGTCCCAGCAACTGATAAGAAGCCCAGTCAATGAAGAACTTGTCCACTCATCACTTCGTGGGGTCCACTCAGAGTTTTCCCAGTCCACACAAAAGGAAGAGTGGGAAGTTGCCAGCTATCTTTGCAAACTTGCCAGGAAGATTCTTAGAGGTGGTTGTTTTAGTTTTGCTTTTGGTTTTCGGGTTTTTTGTGTATTCTTTTTTGCACTGCAGTATTCTTTTCCTCTTAATGACTTTTTAAACCATAAAATTGATTTGTGCTCATTACATATTTTATTTTTAATAACTTTTTGAAATCATAAATGTATATTCATTACAGAAAAGTCAGAAAAGTTATTAAAAGGCAAACTCCACCTGTAAGCAAATCTAAATCTATTTATTAATTAAATCACACTCCAATCTCGAATCAAAGAAATCCAGCAGTCGGAACTGACCTTTGAGAGATACAGCTGGCACCGTGGGCTATGACAAATGTCAGGCATATAGTCAGGGACCCATAATAATGACCCTGTCCAATTCAAATCAACTGCCCCTGACAGGCGGCCATCACACCTCCACTTGAACACTTCCCACGTGCCAGCTCCTTTCCGGGTGGCCCATGCCACTTGGGGGAAGTTCCGTAAGTAGTATTTCCTCCTAAAGCACAGGCAAGTCAAGCTCTTAAGAGATCTGGATTCGGTTCAGTTCCAGGCTCAATCTCTTCTATGCTCTATGATCCTGGGAAAGTCACTTTGTCTCTTTGAACTTGATTTCTTCATCTCTAAGATAAAAATGATAATGCCTGCTTGGATGAGTCATCATGAGATTTAAATAAGAAAAAGTATATGAAATACTTAGGAAGGTACCTAGTACAGTCTAAGTGCTCAATAAACAGTGAACATTATTATTAAATGGCAGTATTATTAAATATTACAATAGCTTGCAAAGTTTTTCTACCTTATCACGTTAAGATATTATGCTTTAAACCTTGACTAAGTACATAAAATATTAATATGTACACATAAACATATAAAGCAAATATTTTCTTTCTTTCTTTTTTTAAGGAAAGGCGCAGGCAGAAATGAAGGAGAGTAGGCAGGCCAGCAGGGAGAGAGAGGAGGAGGAAGCATTTTGTTTAGTTTTATTTAGTAGTTTACATTGGTTGTCCATCCCCGCCACCCTCCAGCCCCAGGTCTTGAACCTGGTACCTTGGGACGTATATGGGACTGCTCCCACGGTGTACCAGACCTCTAGGCCACCAGGGTGCACCCAAAACAAATATTTTCAAGAGACAATGCTGACCACACACTTAATCTACTTAAGATTTTCTATTTTGTTCTTCCTTTTCTATTCTATTTCAATATTTTGCATTGCTGGTCTTGATCACTAAACTGACCGCACAAACCACGAATGGATTGTTAACTGCAGTGTGAAAAACACTGACTTCGACTAAGACCAAAGTATCTGCACCTATATAGAGTATCCACCTTTCAATTCTAGCCTTACATTCTGGAACCATACAGAACAACTCTGCGCCACGTTCCACATGGTATATTTTCAAGCATTTGAAGCATTCCTTGTTCACTCAGCATCATTGCGTATGATGTGGCTTCCATATCCCACTTTGTTTGCACCATCCGCTTCCTTTCTCTTCTGCAAGCTTCCCTCTCTCAGTCACGGCTACCCAAGATGGCCGTGTGCATTTGGTAGCTCCCTGCTCCTCTGGTGACCTTGATGGAGCCCCAGGCAGCCTGAAATGAGCATTTTTTGAAACCTTCCCCAGCACCCCATGCTGATCATCTCAGAAGGGTTCATCTAGATTTCTTCCAGTCCAGCCCCGACTCCTCTCTGAAAGTGGCCTCTTCCATACACAGATGTTCCTTCTACTTCTTACTTCGTCCTTCCACAAATTAGACTAGGACGGGTGACCTCGCTGGACACATTCCACATATATTCCAAGGACCCAGGTTCAAGACCCAGGGCTGGAGGGAACAAGCAGGATGAAAAACTGAATAAAATAAAGTGCTTCTTCCTTCTCTGTCTTCCTGCCTGCATCTTTCCTTAAAAAAAACAACAAAACAAAACAAAACAAAAAACCCAGAGTAGGATGCCTAAAGGCCCATCAAACCAGAAAAGTGAAAGTGAGGAAGAGTTTCAATATGCATTTTGAGCCCAAATCTATAACCAGAAAGTGCTCCCTTCTTAGTCATTTCTCAACTAGCTCTGCCTGTTAAACCTGGCACCAAACCCAATCACCGGCCACATCTGTCCCTTCATGGTGACAAGGGCCCTGAGACAAGGAATCTCACACCTGGCTGCAAACACAGCCCTGCTGAGCTAAGGTCTTCCAGCACCACCTCGCACAGGCAGGAAACACAAATATCAGATACAGACACAGTTCCCCATCTCCTATCTGCATTTGTGGTCATCAAAATACGTGCTCGCGGTAATAAAAAATAAATAAAATGCATACACAGGCACCTAGTGTCACTATTCTGATGGGTAACATTCTGTAATTGGGGTTCAAAAAGTTTCCAAAGCACTAGCAAAGCGCTGAGTATGTGTTCAAAACCCAAAGTGACCTCTCCTCACTCCCATCTCTAATACGAATACATTCAAGAGTTCCTCCCACAACTTCACCAATCTGCTGCCCAACATATATCTGCATTCCAAAAGGGTCCATGTTGAAGTTTTTGACTTTACATTTTATTTTAAAAGCATCATGCTGCATAAAATATTCAGGGTCTTGTTTTTTCTCACTCAACCTTAGACCACTAAAATCACTCATGTCATCGCACCAATATTGTTCATTCATGCCCGACATGTGACCACAATATATGTATCCATTCTCCAGCTGATGGACGTTTGGGTTTACAAGGAACTTTCTTTTTAAATTTTTTAAAGGACAGGTACAGGCAGGAATTAAGTTGAGTCGCAGGCAGGCAGGCAGCAGGAGAGAGGAGGAAGAAACACTTGATTCATTATTATTTAATTATCCACCTCAATTGCTTCTGCCAATCCCAAGACATAAACCCAGGACCTGGGGATGTATGTGGACTGCGCCCAACCCCCACTCCACTGTCAGGACGTGCGTGCGTGCGTGCATCTCTTCTTTAAGAGGAAGGGAGGGAGGAATGAAGGCAGACAGAAAGGAAGAGAGGAGGAAGAAGCTTTTCATTTGTGTTCCTTTTAGCTGCTTCCCCTCACCCCGGGTCTTTGAGCTGTATGTGGACTGATCCCCAAAGTACAAGCTTAACACCTAAGCCACCAGGGCGAGCCAGTAGGAAGATTCTTTTCTTTTCTTTTCTTTTCTTTTTAACGAAAAGCTGCAAGCAGGAGGGAAGGCCAGCAGACAGGCAGAAGGAAGAGAGTGAAGAGGAAGGAAAAAGCATTTTATTTTTATTTAGTTGTTCACACTGGTTGTCCCCACCCCCAACCCATGTCCCAGCAAGAAAACCCAGGTCCCTGAGGATGTGTGTGGACTGTGCTCTTTCAGAGATGGTAGACCTAATCGCTATTCCACCAGAGCGTACCTAGGACCGTTCTTAATGCACATGTCTTGGTGTCCATGCGAACGGGTTTCTCCTGACCATTACACACCTAGGAGTAGAAATGGCAGGTCACACAGCACGTGTGTGTCCAACTTTACAAGATAAAACCAAACTGCTTTCCAATGTGCTCGCGTCCACTGAACCCCTGGCTGCGGCACATCAGAGGCCGCAGTGGTCTCTCTCTCCAGAGCTTGCTGCTGCTAGCTTCTTAACGTTTACCAACTGAAGGGGGATAAAATGGAATCTCATTGTGATTTGTATTCCCTGATTACTAATGGAATTAAGTATCTCATAAAAAGAGAGAGAGATCCTGTCCCAATCTAATGCCCTGTACTTTTCTTTCACAGCTCTTATCACAGTCTATAATTAAACATTTGTGGGGATTATTTGATTAAAGCCCATCGCCATGCCTGCTTTCTTCACCACTGCACACTGTACAGCAGGCACCAGGAGGATCAGTGTGTACGTGTCGATTGAATGAATGCACCAAGAGCTGAGTAAATGGAACTATCCAGGAGGTCTTCCGACTCAGCTCTGTTTTAACTGAAAGTCTGGACTCACACACCGGGCGGGTCTGAGCCCCTGACAAAGAAATGGGTAAAAGCAAGGGCTGCAGAAAGAGGAAGGTCTGCAGAGGAAGGAGCCCGTTCATTCAGGGCCATTAGTGCCTCCTCAGTAACACTAGTAAAATAATAACACTATTGGTAAGCCCTGGAGGAGTAGCAGTTAGGTCCACTACCTCTGGCTAAGTGCGATCCATGTACATCCCAAGAACCGGGGTTTGCATTCTGGGGCTGGGGGGAGCAGACAACCAAGATGAACAAATAAATAAAATAAATGCTTCTTCCTCCTCTCTCTTCCTGCCTGCCTGCCTACTCACTTTGCTTTATAATAATAAAAATAATAACACCGTGGTGAATCATGGGCCCAATGTGAACCACACACTTCACATCAAATAATAAGAGCATCATGCCTATAGCTTGTTTATTACAGCCAGACACTGTGCTTGTTACCTGCTATCGTCTTCCGAGGTCACGATATCTCTGTGGAATGGATACAGCAGTTTCATTTTATAGCAAAGAAAACGGAGGCCGCGGGTGCCCAATCACAGTACAGAAGGGGCAAACCCAGAGTCAAGAGTCAAACCAAGGGCAGTCTAGCCCCAGAACTGGGCCTTTTCCACACACCTGCTGCCGCCCCTGCCCCAGGACTCAGGCTCCTCTCTGCATGGGGCTGCTTCCCCCAGCCCACCCCCCACAGCCCCCGCACACCCACTGAGCTCTCAGACTCCAATTTAAGCTCCACAGTTCACAAACGCCTGGAAAACACTGCTCCAGTAAAGGTCACTCTGCTTGACAGCAGAAACATCTGCACTGACAACACACCTACCAGGCAGACCCCCAGCTGCAAGAAGGTGGGTGAGTCCAGAACCTCTCCCAGAGTTCTCCCAAGTCAACAGTTCCCACCAGCCTGGCTTGTGCAGAAACCCGCTCCTTTTCAAAGCTGAGAGGGTCTTTGCTGCAAATGGAAACAAACATCTAACAAGTGCTACCATGCTGCTGGCTGGCACGTGACATGCCTTTACTCAGTAAGAAACACTATGTAGCCACTAAAATTATACAATCCAGCCCAATGCAGGGAAATCCCCATGTGAAATTATGTTGGGGGCGGGGCAACTCAAAAGTTGGATCCCCATGCCAAATTAAGAACACACCGTACCCCAGACACTGGTGGGTAATATAAATAGAACTGTGTTCACTAGAAGCTTTCTTAATAACTCAGGTTTCTAGTGCCCCCTCAAAAAAAAAAAAACACAAATAAGCTACTTGACCAACTATAACAGGTGTGGTTTCAGAGCAATGCTACCAAGAGTAGCAAAAAACTGGTCTCAGCAAGAATGAAAGCTCCTTGAGGGTCATGTCTGTTTGTTGGTAGCTGTATCTCTAATGAAGGAGTTCAAGGGGTCAGGCCAGGGCCAGCAACTTGGGCCTGACCTCTAAATCCCGCCCAAGGCTTGCTTTTGTAAATAAAATTCTACTGGGACACAGCCACTCATTCCTTTACCTGTTGACTATGGCTATGTTTTAGGCTACAATGGAAAAAAGTTGAGGACTCAGTGACGGCTCCTGAAGCTGAAAACATTGAGTCTGGCTTTTTATAGGAAGTTTGCCATCCTCGACTTAATGCTTAGCCTGCATATAGTGAGGATTCAATACTTATTGAATTAACGATTTCAAATAAATCCAAATCAAGCTAATATATAAGCACAATGACCTTATTCACTCAGGACACATAATAAGAGATGTCTAACAAATGAGAAATAGGCTCTTTCTTTCTTTCGTTTTTTAAAATGGTTCTCCTGACATCCTCAGTAGGGGAATTGCCTGGAGCAAGTTCTCCCTGGGTGGAGATAGGTCACCCCAAGTCACATACATAGAGATGCAGTCAGAGACTGCTGAGGAGGGTGTGGCAAGCCATCTGGAGCCAGAAGTAGGAGTCAAGTCTGGGAGTGGGTCAAGATAATAATCCCCAAGTCCCTCCTGGGGGCCTCAAAGAGAGATGTCTCAGCTATAAGCCCAGAACCAAAGAGGGTGAAGGTTGCATTAATTTCCTATGTAACTCCTGGTGGGGACAATGCATCAGTAAACAATTGCAGGCCCAATTATGTCCCCCTTAATTTATCAGTGCATCGGCATTATAACGCAACCACATATTTTTAGTTCTGCAGACTTGATTACTCAGAAGCTGATCATTTGGCTGGTGGCTTTTTGAAACTCATTATGGTCCCAGAACCAGAAGACAGAGGAGAGCAAATAAAAGGAGGTGAAACCCAAATCAGCTGGTGTTGCTACTTTATTAGCAGATGAGATGCCAAGATTGGGAGGAGGGGTGGTAGAGGGTGAAAGCCCAAGTCTGGAGGGCCTAGGTGCCCTTTATCAGACTTTCATGAACAACTTTGTGATGCTGGTCCATCCCTCTCATGCTCTCAGGTTCCAAGAATCCGATTCCTTAAGCAACCTTCCTCTGTTCACGGGGAAAGACCAGACCAGAAGTCCAGATTCGGAGTTGAAGCGGAGGCCTAGAACCAACCCTTGGTCCGCTGGAGTAAGAGGACTGTTCTGCCCTGACTCTGAGCAGCCAGAGCAGATATTCATTTAGAGAAATGTTTAGAAAGGAGGTGGGAGGATTCTAAGTCACTTGAGACTCTTCCTCCTGCCTCCCTTCTGCACATATTAATTATTCCCAGCAGGCCTTCCCACTTCCCAAGAACCCACAAATCCAGGAGAAGCTCAGCACATTGGCTCTGTGCCCCTGGGTTACACCCAGGGTTCCCTGTTACTGTCCTGCCTTCTGTAGGCTGAGTAGTGATGCAGATCTGACTCCAGCCCCAGGCCACAGAGGCTTCAAGCCTGTGGACCACAGCAGGCTCTCCATAAACACCAGTGAACAAATGAGCAAAAACCACTTGTGATGTTAAGTGAAAAAACTCACATCCAAGGTGGAGCACACTCCCAGTTTCTCCTTGTGACATGATTCCTCTAACTGAACCATATCAAAGGCTTCTTACCTCCTCTCTCTCCTCTGTCTCCAGCCTGCCTCTTTTTTCTTTCCAACCTAAGTATTAGGAACTTAGAGACGCACTTCCCTGCAGGAAGGTGACATTCTCCTCTTGGGCAGACCAGAGCCAGGCCTCAGATGGGCCGTGGGAGCTTTGGGAAACCCCCGCTGACCTCCACCCAGTGGGCTTCAGATTGTCCTAAGTGAGGCAACCACATGAGAAAACCAAAGAAGGGGACTGAAAGGAAGTACCCACCACTGCAGCTGCCTCTTCTCACTTTCCCTGGGGCCTTAGCTCTGTCAAATTGTGAAGTATAATGAGTTTTATTTCATAACAATCTTAAGTGAACTGGAAGAGGGAAGGGGATGACAATGATAAAAAAATCTTAATTAAAAAATATTCCTACAGGCAAAGAGACTTTCCAGATTCTAAGGTGTGGTGAGTCTCTTGAGCTGGGGACCCTGCAGAGCCTCCCAGGACCCAACATTCAGCACATATATCCTGAGGACCTACTATGTGCCCGCACAATTCTGGGTGCTTCGGATGCTGCAGTGAACAAACATACAAAGATCCCTGGCTCTTAGGGCTCATATTCTAGGAGAGAAAAGCTAGGCAACAAACACCAAGTAAACTATATGGAATGTTAGAAGAGAAAAGTGTTTTAGAAGAAAAGGAAAAAACAGAACAGAGGAAAGGAATGAGGAATTCAGGCAGAAGCAGGATGCAGTGATAAGAGAGGTGAGGAAAACTCCAGTGAAAGATGAAGGAGAGGGAGGGACATCTCCTTGAAAGAGGAGACAAAAACGCAGAGGTATACCTAGATGCTAAGCAGCTATATGCAAAGCCTGTTCAAAGGCCCTGAGGCAAGAACATGCCAGGTGTATCCAAGGAGGCCAGTGTGGCCGAGGCAGAGAACAGTTTAAGAACGGTCATAGAGGCACAGTGGGAAAGGGGAAAGTAAGGCTCCAGGCATTTTAAGGCTCTGGCTTTCACAGACCAAGTTGGGAAGGCTCCCCTTCAGTGCTCTGTTGCCCCATCATTCTTCCTGACCACCTCCTTTGATACCATTTACTAAATATTGCTCAAAATCATCTCCCCTGCAGCTATCCCTCTGACAAGTTGTTGCAAGTGACACACTAAAAAACACCAAGAAAACCAGCCAAGTCTCATACCTACCTCTCTCTCAAATCAACATTAGGCCCCCAAAAGAAGGTGAATAGGAAGCTGAAAGAGGGAAATGGGTACCAGAAAAATACAAGGGTAACCAGAGAAGGACAAGGAGAAATATATGGAAAAGTACAGGAAGTTCCAAAGAGAGGCAGGCAGACAACACTCAGCAGGCTGCGGTTCCTTACTCTTCGTCCCTCCCTGCAGATTCTTAGGTCCAAAGCACGGACACTTTGTCTTTTCAATCCCCGCTGCTCTGACACTCCCATTAGTGGGTGGGTCCCCTCTTGAACTACTCCACCCTGACACTAAGTGAAACTGGAGGAAGGGAGAGAAGAAAGGCATCACCACAGAGCCCACTGAGCATGCACATCCCACACCTGACAAAAGGGCTAATATCCAAGCTACACAAAGAAGTAATACAACTCAACAACGAAAAACTCAATCAAAATCTGGACAGAGGATCTCAACAGATACCTCTCAATAAAAAAAGAGGATATTTAAATGGTCAACAGGCCCAGAACCTGCCAAGGGACTGGTGCCGCCAACACTAACCAGTCAAAGGAGGTGGAGACAGAATCTCCCTGGTCATTAGATGCACACCAGGGGTCCCCCTACAGCTTCACTGCAATTCTCCAGCAACCTGACCCAGGAGATCTGGAAAGGAAACTGCCACTGCACAGCCCCAGTTCCAACAGCAGCTTCTTTCTGTCCATGGCACCTCTTTCTCACTGTCCCCACAGTCACACTCCCCCCGCAACCACACTGCAGAGGGGAAAAGAATTGCCCAAATGAGGAAAAGGCTGGAGCAGCCTTAAGAGCAGACACAATTGATAAAAAGGAAGTAATAAATAGACGAATTAGCTCAAGGTGGTATAGTGTAGGAGCTAAAAACATGGGCCCATGGTTGAGTTCTGCCTGTGACAAAGAAGGCGTGTGACCTTAAGCGAGTCAGCTGCATGACTTCGGGCAGACCACCTAGCTAGCTCCTCATGTCTCAGACTCCTCACTATTAGCATCTGTGTCCTAAGGCTCTCCAGAGAATTAAAGTTGTTACCATAAAGCACATAAAAGAAAGTTTGGCATATAGTAAGCATTATATGAATATTTTTGAAGAAAGAAATACACTCTTTTAAAACCACCTTTGGGTTGAAGAGGACTACAGCTTTATTTTTGTACATGACATGCATGAAAACAACATGTACTGATTAATATTTTCAACTGCACATTTCTATTCCATAGTTTTAAAATATTAATAAAATGTTTTGGCAAAGATATTTACTGAAGCATTTTTTGTAAGAGCAAATTATGGTGAATGACCTAAGAATCTAACTTGAATGGCTGAGTGAATTTAGTCACAAAAAGGAGTTTAGATAGTAAAAATCACCCAATGAAGGTTTTTATAAACACACAGAAAACATTTATAATGTCAAATAACAAGAGATATAAAAGCAGGTTTCACTTTCAACTGTTATGATGCAACTGTTATTAAACTAATCCTCCTAACAGGTGAAACAAAACCAACCCTTGGACACTTGCAACAGAACTGAGGTGACCAATAGGGAATGGGGTGTGGGGAGGGGTGGCAAATGGAGGTGGAGCCCCCGGACAATGAAGAAGAACACCTGGTGATTTGGTGGCGGCCAGGGTGTGCGATCATATATCTAAGGAATGGGGAACCTATAAATATAAGGTTATTGAAATGTGCAGAATAATAACTACAATAAAAAAAAGAAAAAAAAAGCAAACGACTAACCCGCCTAAACTACCTATCCAAAAGGTAGATAAAATAAGTAGTGATAACTGTTAAGGTGGCTAAGACTTGAGGGACCAGACTCCTAGAGGAGGAGGCTCACTGAGGTGGACGTCAGTAGCTGATGTTTCCTCTCGGGACATTTACCCACTGGGTAAGAGAGATAAAAGAAAGCAGCACATTAAAGGCAGCCAGCAGCTTTCTCCCAAGACAAAAGTCAAGAGTTCAGAGGAATGAAAGCAGCCAGGATTCAAGAGGCCAATATCCCAAAGAAAAGTGAACCAAATCACACAGAAGTGAGTCCAATGTTCGGCAGTAATTCCTCCTCCAGGCATTTGCCAATGTATCAGTCATGTGTGCACAGGACGAGAACCCAGGAATCCAAGAAGAAGCAGTTAAAGGACTTAGAAGTTAATCAAAAATTTTAGTTTTACAAAGCCAGGGAGACAAAACCTGGAAGATCAGGGCCCACTAAGGAGGCGAGACCCTCCCTCCTAATGAGCATACTCCCTACAATTATAAAATAGACCAACCTTCACTACATCAAGGTGATAAACATCCTAAGTCTCTACCTTTTCCATTCAAAACAGACAGCATTCAAACAAAACCGACCACGCCTGTTGGGGAGTAGGAACAAATCAGGAGAAAGATCAATTAAAAACAATCCCTCCAAAAAATCTTACTTATTTACAAACAAGGAAGGAACACAAATTTAAAATTAAATAGACGGGTTTGACAGCAAATAAACAGTAGAAAGGATAATGGGTGAACAAGAGCACAGGTCAGGAGCAAAAAAATACATTCATATTGAAGCACAGAAAATACAAAAATGAGCTTCAGAGACAGGTAGGATAGGATGAAAGGATCTAATGTGTGTGGGAATCTAAGGAGGAGAGAAATAATGGAGAATAAAAACAATATTGGAAAAGAATTGATGGAGAATTTTCTAAAACTGACCTCCAAAAAAATCAAATCATGTCCCGAATTCAAGAAGTTCTCAAACCCCATGGAGGATACACACGCACATCACAGTAAAACTGCTGAAAGCAAAGCGTTACTTTCAAAGGAACCGCAATAAAACTGACAGATAACTTTTTAACAAATGAAGCCAGAAGACAATGGAGTGATATCTTTAAAGTACTAAAATAATGACCAAAAAGTCTAAGACAAATTTTGATTCTATAACCAGTAAAAATATCCCCCAAATATAACGGTGAAAAAAGGCATTCTCAGACAGACAAAAACTAAGAGAATTCTGACACTAGCAGACAGCCTCCACCACACACACAGACACACAGACACGCACAGACACACACAGACATACACACAGACACAGATTTCCTCAGACAGAAAGAAATCAATCTAAGGGAGGAGCATGCGCAAGAAGAAAAGAAGAACATGAAAAAGAGTTAATATGTGGACTGATCTAAATTATTATTGACCTTTAAAAGCAATGTCTATAGGGTTTAAGAATATAGAGAGGATTAAAATCACAACAAGGCACGCCCTGGTGGGGCAGCGATTTGGTCAGTCATCTTTGGTCAGCACAACACAAATACATCCCGTGGACCTGGGTTTGCGTCCCGGGGCCAGGAGGGAACAACCAAGATGTACACCTAAATCAAATAAATTAAAAAACGCTTCTTCCTCCCTGCCTGCCTCTGTTCTCCTTCATTCCTGCCTGCACCTTTCCTTTAAAAAAAATAAAATCACAACAAGACCTCAAAAGGCATTAAGAATGTAGAAAGAGTCTAAGTGTTACAAGGTTATAAGCAGCTTCCGATATCCAGGAAATTTTTCAAATTTAAATGTTGGGTCAGTTCCAAAAATAATACAAAATCACAAAGCATTCAACTATATACATACATACATACACACATACACATATATGCACACACACATATATATAGAAAATACCAGGTATACATGCAAACACACATGTACCTACATGACTACACAGACACAAACACATACACATATATAGAAAAAAAGAAAAAGAAAGAAATGCACCACTTTTTAAAACAGAGGTTCTATCTAAATGATAGAATGAAGCCTGGTTTTTCATTTTCTTTACACCTTACAGCATTTTTGGTAAAATAACTTTTATCAGTATTTGGCTTCACATAAAGCAAGTACAGTATTTTCTTATACCTATGGGAGGTAAAAATAGCCTTCATTTTCTTACGAAGCATCAAAAGTGTCTATAATTCTACAATCAGTTAATAGCAACATTTACTCCTATGGGTAAAGAAAGCCGTTGGTCTGCCAGTATAGACAGATATCTGACACATTCCACCCGCCGCAGTGAATGACCTGTGTGTGGTGAGGAGCACTCCTGAGGTCCTCTTTCAGTCAGCACGGGGAAATTCTAACTCAGCAGAAACAATCCTTTCAATTCAGGTTACTCACATAGTAGTTCTACAACAGAAATATGAAGATCTTGTTCAACTAATCAAAAATAGTCATCATGCAAGAGACATTTGTACCCTACCTAAAAAAAGTCGAGCCCCAGAGGAGAAATGTTTAGAGGGTAATCCAAGGCTAAACAAGAATTACCATTTTTTTAAAAACAGTAATATTAGGGCTGATGAGGTGAGGTGGGTACTCTCATATAGTGTGATAGTTTGGATGAAAATATGTTTACAAATTTTGTGAAGAACAAGGAGAAAACACTGAAAATCGTAAAAACATCTAACCTCCTCTTTAACATCGCAGCATCATTGCAGGAATTTAGAAAATTTAAAGAAAATTTAACAAAATTATCTGAGACGCGCTCTGGTGCTTTAGCAGGTGAGTCCACAGGACATAGTCCACATACATACCAAGGACCCAGGTTCAAGACCCAGGAGCTAGGGGCTGGGGGGTGGTAACAAATAAGATGAGCAACTAAATAAAAATAAAGTTTCCTCCTCTTCTTTCTTCCTACCTGCTTGCTTGCTTGCTTACTTGCCTTTATTACTGCCTGCACCTTTCTGGAAAGAATGAATCTGGGATGTGATCAGTATATAAGGATGTTCATCAAAACGTTATTTATAATAGGCAAAAGTGATAAACAAGCTAAATTTCTTATAATAGGTACTAGTTAAATAGATTATAGGACCCAATGCCTAGTATACAGCAGGTGCTTCATAAATATTAAAGAGGCGCACCCTGGTGGCCTAGTGCTTAAACCAGGTGCAATCCACATATACCAAAAGGCCCTGGGTTTGTATCCAGGACTTGCAGGAGCAACCGAGATAAACTAAATACAAATGAATAGAGTGCTTCTTCCTCCTCTCTCTTCCTGCCTGCCTGCCTGCTCACTTTGATTCCTGCCTGCGCCTTTCCTTTAAAAAAAACATACTGAAGAATCCATAAGGGAGGATACAAAACTCCTCTCATAAGGAAAAAGTTTCCCAAAAAATACTGAAACACACTCAAAAGAAACCCACTGCTATTTTTAAAGCACAATAGCATAACTAATGTTTTTTGAGAACTTATTATCCAGAAGGCATAGTCCCAAAAGTTTTACATATAACATCTCACTTTATCTCACTCAGCCCTACCTGTCATTTATTTCCAGTGACTGAGGGATCCTGGATTCAAACCCAGGCAGCCTGACTCCAGAGTTTATCATCTTAATTACCACTCCATATTGCCTAGAGAGAAATACTGGAAGGAAATCATTAAAATGGTAGCAGGAAGGAATTAAAGACAATTTATACCTTATGCTGGTCAATATTTTCCAAATTCTCTATAAGTATCCTATACTATTTGCAGTCTCCCTCTCCAAAAGGAAGTTTTATGAACTTTCACTTACTAATTACACAATTTCAGTGGGAAAGTCTTAACTCTAGTGAAACGCTAATGAATCTCATCTTCTCCAGGCAGACTAAGATATTAGATATATATCTGAGCTATGACATTCTAACCAGGAAAAGGGGATGGACCAAGAGCCTTCCCAACAGACCCGTGGAATCCCTTCTATTCTACAAATACATATCACCATCTGGCTTACACAGGGCTTACTTTTATATATATATTCTTCCATTAATCCTGCCAATGCCCCATCCAAGTAGACATACCATCCCAGGAAACAGAAGTTTAAGAAAGTGAAGTGACTTTCCCAGGGTCATGTAGGACACCCTAACCCAGCCACCAAAAGATTCCCCCAAATCGCGGTGCCCAATTGGGGCAGAGCTGAAAGCGTGTTCAGGCCCTGGCACTTCCAGAAGTTAGCAATGGAGATTTGTGTGACCCCGCCTCACACACATCATGGCGAGTTCAGATACACCCTGGGACCCACCCACCATGTAACTGTGCCCCTTCCGAAAACAACTATGCAAAAGAGTAAATACAACTTTCTATTTCTCAAACCACTTTGCATCTTTTATCTCCTTCGACCCTCTTCAGCAGGACAGAAAGGCACTGAGGAGAAGGAAGATGAGACTCTGGTAGTTAGCCTGCTCTGTGAGAAAAAGCCCTGAGAATTGGTGTGGCCCCTTCTTCTGTATTATAGTAGCTGTATTTCTGAAAAAAAAAAAAACTCATGTCCTGATGACTGATAAGGCAAATGAAAGGCAGGAAACAGAAGTGGGAAAAGCACCTTTTTATAGTCATTCATCTCTGGGTTTCGGGGCCTGAATCCCTGCTGTGCAATTTACTAACCCTGAGACCTTGAGCAGGCCTCTACTCCCTCTGCCTCCAATTCCTCTCCTGTAGAATGGATTCATAATGCTTTCCCCATGGAGTGGCTTTGAGAATTAAATAAGGCCATGTATGTAAGCGATGGCATGCATCTCTACTTGGTAGGTAGTTATAGTTTGAAATGTAACCGATCCGGACACAGGAACAATGTGAGGTCACCACGGCCAGAGCTCAAGGCCTCACCTTCCTAAAGGAATAATCCTCTCAGCAAGCCCTGGTGGAGCAGCAGTTAGGTCAATCGCCTCAGAAGGAGCAAGCCACACACCACTGGGTTCATGCCCCAGGCCTTGGGGGGAAGCAATCAGTGAGAACAGCTAAATCAAAATAAAGCAGGGCTGCATCTTCCTCCTCTCTCCTCCTGCTTGCCTACTCACCTTCAACCCTACCTGCACCTTTCCTTTAAAAAAAAAAAAAAAAAAAAGGAATAATCCCCTTAAGCCTCTTTCAACCCCACCCTCTAGCCTTAAATACATCAGCCCAAAGGGCACCTGAAATCTTGCATAGTACTGAACCTTATAGAGACTGCTTTTTCCTAAATATACACACATAAAGTTTCATTTCTAAATTAGGAAAGCAAGGGATTAACAACAATTAACGAACAATAAAATATAACAATTAAAACAATATACCATAACAAAGTATGTCAGTGCAGTCTTTCTCCCTCACACAATTATCTTACTGAAGAAATATTTTCTGATGGTGGTTGACAGAAATGGGTAACAGCGACTCAGAAAGCGGAAAGGGGGACCTCAAAGAGACTAGTTTTTTACGTCAGTTATGTCCCAGACCTTGTTCCAAAACCTTCAACCAGTTTCTTACATTTAGGCCCACAAAAATGTCCTCAATGAAGACGGCGGCATGGGTTGATGAAAAAAGAGGCTGAAAGGCCAAGCTCAGAGCTTCTGCTCAGATTCAATCACAAGGGTTTAGATATGGGATGACAGAGTAAGACATAAGACATAATACAGCCTTTGGGGAAAGGAGAGGATGAACCAGGGATAGGGGTGAGGGGAGGGAACCCACAAGCAGGAAAGAGTGAAAAGGAAGGAGTAGGAGCACATGGCCTTCAAAGCCCAGAGGGCTGAGGGGCCCAGAAGGGAAAGGGAATATGCTCAGCAGTTCCCCTTAGAAATTGCAAAGAATCCATACGGAGAAAGAAAATGGCAGGAGGCACTGCCTTGGGAAGACGGTGGTGCTTCTCTTCCAGCATCACTGCTACCTTGGCCCTGTGCTTCAGCACTTCCCAACCAATCTCCTGGTCTGCAGGCTCAGTCCCTCTCGCCTGTCCTCCAGACCTCTCAGAGCATCTTCCTAAAATATGAATCTTTTTTTCAGTGTGTGTGTATGTATTCATAGAGAGATGGGTAAACTGATGAGTCGCAGGATGACGAATGTGCATAGTGTGATAAGATTTAATTTCATTATACAATATAGCAGTACTACATATTTCCTATGGAGCACAGTCTAAAAAACCACACACGATTATCTGAGATGTGACCAAAGATTGATGCATAAAGGATGTTCATCAAAACACTATTTATAATAGTCCAAAGTGATAAACAAGGTAAGACAGGATGCCCCTGAGAAGGACATCATATTCAAGTTTTTAAGCAGAATATTCTTACATTTAATCTTCACTTGAAAATGTGAAAGTACTCATATTTCAGCAGACACTGTTGGCTGCCACCATCTGTGAGTCTGATTCACCTACTACAGTGTGTTCAACCTTAGTTCTATTTTATGTGATTATTTGATCTGTTATTTATTTCATTTATTGAAAGAACATTGCATCATAACATTATATAGGCTTAAGGTATTTCAAAGTATATTTCGAAACATTTTTAAATACCTATCCCTACATCTTACCACAGAGGTTCATACGGAATCCTCCCAGTCTCGGGTAAATGATTTTGAAAGGCCCATGGGATTCTAAAGTGCTCCTAGGCCTACGAAGTGCTGGTCCAGGGGACCAGGTGCTCACACTTCCTTTGCAAGTGACTGTTCATGGTAAAGACATGTGTCTCAATTCAATGAGGCAATGGGATATAGACAGAGTCTCTTTGGTAGATTCTAGGAGAGGTTTCCTCATTGACCAGAAAGTAATAGACAGGAAGAAATTTTATCTTCTTTTTTCTTTTATTGGATGTTGTCATGGGTAAACATGACATCTAAATATTCCACAATATATTTTTTTATTGCGGTAACTTTGATTTATAAAATAATGTAAGTTTAGATATGCAGGTTCACTATTTATCCAGCATAGGATAACATACCACACCCACCACCAAATTTCTGATTTTTTCCTCAGGGGCAACTTCTCTTAGCACGGTCACTGACCCCCCACTAGTCTTTGGCCCCATCCATGACCCTTTCCCCCTCTGGCAACCTCAGTTCTGTTGTCAGTGTCCACAGCTTAGTTTTTACTTTGTCTCTTTGAGTCGTTTATTTATACTCCATATTCCACCTGTGAGTGAGTTCATTCAGTATCTAAGACATAAATGTTGACCCATTTCCCCCCTGACACCCCTCCTCACTTCAAACCCTTCGGTGACTCCTCCATTGCCAACAGGGTCAAGGTCAAGCTCCATGACACCAGGTCCTACTGGTCTAATCCCCAGCTACCTTCCCAGACCCATCACCTACAACTGTCACTGAGAACCAGAGCCAGACCCCAACTGGGTGCTGGAGACACAATTTAAAAAAAATGGCATAAGAATGAACAAGACTTAGCTCATGCCCTCAAGAATGAAAGTCCTCCAAGGAGACGCAGAAAGGAATCACTACAATTCAGGTGGTCAGTGGGACAAAAGCCCAGCCTGGGGTGTTTGGAGGCCTCTAGAGAAGGTGGGAGTAAGCCAGGTAAGGGGCAAAGGAGGAAATACTCCATGAAGAAGACGCCTTGGAGCAAGTTCCTGAGCAGCACTATTTGGTAGAACTTTCAGCACTAATAGAGATGTTCTTCGTCTATACTCTTCAATATGGTAGTCACCAGCCATAAGTGACTACTCAGCGTTTGCTACCTGGCTAGCGCCAACTGGGGAACTGAATCTTTTATTTCATTGTAATTCATATAAATTTAAAGGACCATTCATGGTGAATGGCTACCATACTGGACAGTAGTTTTAGAGCACTAAATCAAAGGTGACAGAAAATGAAGTTAGAGGGGTAAGACTGGAAATGATGTTTCAGGAAAACTGAAGTCCACTGTGGCTTCCACTACTCACCATGTCACCTGCTGCTCCCTCCCCCTTTCCTCACTGTCTGCCTGGCAAACCCCGCCACTGACTCCACTCAACTCCACACCCATGTACCACCTTTCTCTCTGAAGACTGCTGGGTGACTGTGCACAGTCCTTTTTTACTTGTTACTTCTGAAATGTCTTTTTCGGCAGGCTTCACTGTGTAGCATACTGATATATTCTCAGAACCATCCTCCACGAGACTCCAGCTCCTTCTCTTCCATGTCCTGCTATTTCCAGCCACTGGTACAATCCTAGCACATGGGAGGCACTCAAGAAATTCTTGATGAACACCTCATCATCTAAGTCGCCATGGCCAAACAGAGTCGGGGGTGGAGGACTCTCCTTTCCTCACAAAGATGTTGAGTTCCTCACCTGGATCTTCCTTAGAATGAAAGCTCTGTCCAGGAGCTCAGAAGGATTCTCAGGACAATGCTGACCGCTCTACCCCTGTCAATGGCAGGTCCTGTGAGCTCTATTTGGCCCAGGTTCTTAGCAGCTAGTGGTCTGCACAGGGAAAGCGACTGGCCAGTTTTGAAAGGCAGCACAGTCCAATGATCAGGAAACCAGTCTTTGGAATTATTCCTGAGTCTGGTGACCAGCTCAACAAGCTTGCATCTGCATGTCCTTAATACTGAAATGCCCCGAGCCCGTTTCCAGGACTGTAAAGTAGGCACCACACCTGCCTCTTACAATTGCCGTGGGAATGAAAAGGCTGGCACACCCGCACGAGGCCAAGGCCCACAGGATAGTAGCTACCATATCTAAAGTCATTTGGAACCTTCGTTTGGATGCCCCCCCACCCCATATGCAAATCCCTGCATCCTAAACAGGTGCTCCTCATGGCTCTCTGGGATGCAAGGCCTATTATCCAATCTCTGACTCACAGTTGTGTTGCCAAAATTCTCCTCAAGTTCCCAAGAGAAAATTTATTTTCATTCCTTCTAACTTTAAAAATTAAGCAGTCCTTCCGGCATTTGGGGGTGGCAGAGATGAGGAAGGAAACCATGAACTCCCAACAAGCAGCTTTGAAAAGGTTACAAACTGATTGGGGAAAGAAAGGCGAGGCAGCTGGAGGGGGGGAGAAGGAGGGATGGAGACAATCCCCTGAGTTTCTGCTATTATTGAATACCCCAACTCTCAAAGCAGCCGGCCGCCCCCTCCTCCACGTGGGCTAAGCTCTGTTAATGAGAAAGCAGAGCTCTGCCTACATTACCACAATAATGATTTCCCTGTTGCATTTTTACATGCCTGCTGCTTTATCATAGCAGAAGTAGACATATATTTTCAATAAATCCCTTCTCTCCTTCCTCCTCCCCAACCCAAGCTCCCCCAGTAAATGCTGTTCCCTCCACGCCCTCCCCCAGTGCAATCCTGGAGCACAATGAGTTCCACTAATCAAAACAGAAAGAAAAAGAAAAATGGAAAAATCACAGCTGCTTAAAAACAGCATTCGCTACAAGTCAAAGCCCTCCACATTTTTTCTGCTAACAGCATTTACTTCTTCAAGGACACATCACCCCTCCCCTATCAGAAATCTTACGAAGAGCCGCTCACTGGGGAAGGAGGGGGAGGGGGGGGAAGAAATCTAATATTCACTCTCTTTCCTACTTTGACTAAGCCAGCACAGACAGAAATATAGATAAGGCCTTGAATAACTGATTTAACAAAATGTCACTTATTAAGGAGCTTGGGGGATGGGCAGCATTTGCATTTGCGAGCTCAGTTCAACCACCCTAGCTAAAGGCTGCAAGGCCAAGAGAGGCAAGAAGGGAGGAAACATTTCTCTAGTCTGGTCTCCTTGGGCACAAGAACTGACCCTGGTGGCAGGGAGGCCTGGGTTTCTCCCTCCAGAAAGAACCAATGGGGAGAAAACCAGAGGCAAAGCAAAGCAAAACAAAACAAACAGCTGATTCTTAAGTAAGTATTTCTATATCACCAACTAGTGCCAGGCTCTCGGGGTACTCAATGACAGCTGACCCACTTCTGCCCTCCCCAGGCGCCCAGTCTAGAAGGGGTCAAAATAGAGGGAACAACAGAGCCTATGAACCAAAGGTGCAGGAGTCCAAGTGTTTCCCTCCCTTACCCACCCCAAAGTCACCCCATAACCAGCCACCAGAACCCTCCAAAAAAGACAAGTGTCTGCAGAGTTGAAACTGTTTGAATTCCATACTGCCTTCTGAAGCAGCTCACACTTTTCCAAAGGAAAAAGACCCCTTCTCGACCCTCTAGCGTCTCCCCATGGAAACCTCTCTGCAGGCATGTTCACCCAGTGGAAAAGGAAAAGTGAAAACACCCCAACACCTGAGTCAGCCTCATTACTGGTTCCTTAGAGTGAGTAATACTTAAAGAGAGTTTGGTATCTCCCATTGTGATGTCCACAGAGGGAACTCAAAGGACACTCCTATTAAAACTTTTTGGGCATCAACTCCACTCTTTTTTCTTTTCCTTTTTTAAAATAATCTTTCAAAGAGAGTCAGTTGGAGACACTTTCCCAAAGACCAGGAGAGGCCCTCAAAGAGGCCTCTGTTATAACAGAGACTCCTTGGGCCCTCAGAAAACTTTCCAGGGTAGCAAAGCACTCAGGGCCCAGTATGTCCTGGAAACTAACAGCCACACTATCTACACATGACCAGACTGCCCAGGTTCTGTCTGAGGGGCCCCACATAAGGGACAAGGCCGAGAGAACAGCTGATGGAGAACAGCCACTCAATTTGTTAAAGTCAAGTTTTGGCTTTAATTATGAGGCAGACTCAAAGCTGTGTGTGCTCCAGAATGAGCTAGATGATTCCAGGTGTGCGTGTGTGCATGCATGTGTTTTAACATAATACCCAAAACATGCTTAAATCATCCTAGCATTTTCCACTAAGGTCATTCAAGCTACAAGGCCAAAATTCTCAAACGGTCTTCGTGGTTTCCATGCTCTTTTGCATATATTCTGCGCCAGTCTTGTTTAACACTGCATGGCAACTACCTACTAGAGAGCGCCCAGAATGTGAAGACCATTCAAATTCTGGCATTAAACCAAGGATTTGAATGCTGGACATGTGACTCTTGAGTGACTCACTTATTTGTAATTTTTCACTTCTACTCCTTGAGCCTCACTTTCCTTGGCTGTCTACCTCCATGGCTACTGCAAGACACAGATGAAAGAACACTTGCCCCAGAGGCTGGGCAACCCTAATATGTTAAGTAAACACTGTTCTTTCAATGATGGCATCCATGTCCCCTCTCTCTGATTTTTTGTTCATTACTTCCCCTCTCTCTGAGAGCAAATTGAGATCCATTCCACTAATCCTCAGAACTGACAACTTGTATTTATCATACAGAGGCAAAAAGATCTGTTATCCACAGATGTACAAAATCTCACTAACTGCTGAATCTACGTGATGGGTACAAGGGAATTCAGTAGATGAGTCTGTCTGCTGTTGCGTATGTTTTAAGTTTTTTCGAATGAAAATTAATTTAAGAAGTCTAGGCTCACACTCCTAGGCAGAAGCCAGGGGTTCAATTAGTGAAAAGCAATGGATGTTTTTTAAAACTGAAAATGACTTTCAAGCATGCACAGTAAGACTAAAGGCTAAGAACTGTTTTAAGCTAGACTTTATAGAACAGTTCTTATTTGCAAAACAAATGCTGAATGCAAATGCAACTGCTGAGACAGGAGGACAAAGCTGGGTTTCTTGAGAAGGTGGAAGGTTCCCCTGCACTCCAGTTCATAAACCAAGTTTGTCTGGCCTTCGGATGGGCACATCTCATTTGTAAACTATGGATTCAGAGTTTGAATCCACATTAACTGCAGCATTCGCAGCCTGCATTTCTGACACCAGCCTTCAGACTCTAAGAGCGGTTTCAAAAAGATTACGGAGGCCTTGAAAACCCTAAATAAAAAGTGACCACAAGGAACATCAGAGGGTGTGGACGTGGGCGACAGAGCTTTTTAGTGAAGCTTTGGGGAATGAAGAGCAGTGTTTCACTGGTTGTCGGGTTTTATATCTGAAAAGGGGATCTGGCTAGATCTCAGCTCACCTGGAGGCTGCCTGTGTGTGATGCCTCTCACAGTTTACATAACACTTTCCATATATTATCTGGTTCCATCCTCACAACTTGAAGGGGTGAGGTGACAGATGGGATCATGCTCCTTTTGCAAATGTGGAGACCAGCTGGGAGACAGACTTGTCCAGAACCAGAGGACAGAGCTGGATCCCAACCCAGGTCTCCAAGGCCATCTCTTCCACCCACCTCCCATGCAGATCACACGGTTGACAGAAATTAAAGCTGGTAGGTTACAACAGATTTTTGTGAAAAGCAGCCTAGAGAGGTTGCCCTTTTCTTTTCTTTTCCTTTCTTTTTTTGAGCACTCCAAACCTATAACACAGGGCCCAACTTTTAAACAGAGCTGAAAAATCATAGATCTTTTTTTTTTTCCCAATCACAAGTTTCAAATAAATTAACATGAAGCCCAGATGACTTTAACTGTAGATACTTCCCCCAGTGAAAGAATCGGCATTTCCCTTTGTACTGCTCAGTAATGCAGTCAAATGTTCAGAAAAATGCAGTACGATTTTCTGATGCAGTCTTAACCCTTGCAGTCACTGGCTGTTGTCAACTCCTGAGCCCAAACCCCTTCCCAAGACATAGTGGGCTCAGCCATGAAAGGCAGAGCACAGTCCCTCACCACATTGTCACTCTTCTAGGGTTTTCCCTCAGGTCACAGAGGAAGAAGTGTCCCTTCCCCAGCAAAGGCCACATCTTCCCCAACACATCTCACCTCCTCAAGGGCTTTTGCTCAGCCAACCCTACCCATTGCTCCAGATCAACCACTCCCTCTCCACTGATCTTTCCCATCAGCACTCCGCGCACCCCCCACAAAAAATCCTTTCTTTTACATACATGTCCTTCCAGGACCCACTCAATTTCTCTGGCCCCCCATATACACATGCTATTACCAGCTCCTCACTTTCCATTCCCTCCCAACCCCAACCTCCCATTTCCCCTCAATTCCTTCCAATCTTACTCCTATCCAAAGCATCATTGCTTCACTGAAACTGTTCTTTGCAAAGTCATCAATGGCTTTCATTTTGCCAGATCCGATCTCTCTCTCTCTCTCTCTCTCTCTCTCTCTCTCTCTCTCTCTCTCTCTCTCTCTCTCTCTCTCTCTCTCTCTCTCTC
>RJWH01002260.1:166041-250994 GCA_004363575.1 Solenodon paradoxus | reverse complement strand
AAACAGCTTTTGATGCCTGACTTAAGGCTCCCACTACACACAGATAAGGCTTTAAAATGAGCCTGAGCCATTGAATAGAAATAGCCTTATTTTTTAATTATCTGAGCTACCTGTCTTAACTCCAGCTGTCTGAGGCTTAAGGAAGACATTGAATTGAAGCTGATACTCTGGATTTTTTTTCCCAGAGAAAATTGGGCTTAATTTCGTCCCAGTCTCTGTTGCACTGAGTCATCCTCTGTAAACAAAGCCCAGTGGAGAGAGCTTCGCTCAGTGCAGAAAACCTCCTCACACCAGGCCTCCTAGCAGGTGCCAAAAAATAAACACGACAGAGGCATGGTCAGCATTCTTGTCCCTACATTTTACAGAAGAGACTGAGCTTCCAGAAGGGAAGGGCCTTAGCCAAGGGCACCACAGCAGTTGGTGGAAGAGCTGGGATTTGAGCCTTGGTCCTTGATTGGGACTGGGTAGTTTTCACATTGTAGAAGTTTCAAAGTCCTTACCCCCTAACTGGGATCTTGCGGTAACTTCTCAGCCCTCCGTCCTTATGCCTGGGCTATAAAGAGATTGTGGAAGTGCTAACTGTGAGTGGTGGTGGCCTATTTGTGCTAGGAAGGCGGCTGTCTGTCTGTTCTGAGTGCCAACATAGGGAGATCACTAATTTCTTAAGCACCTGTTGTGTGCCAGACACCTGGCACATGCATGGCCACGCCCCTTTAAGAGGTGGTTGTAATCTTTCTTGTAGCTCTGACACTGAAGCAGTTTTATGGTCATTGTCTGAGGTTCCATACCTGGCATGTGGCAGAGCTGGACTTTATACCGGGTTTAGGGTGCTTTTTCCATACATCCTGGAGGCTGCCCCTGGGACAATCTGTTCCAGGCCCGTCCCTCTCATTAACATCAGCTTATGGTGCCCTACATCCCAAGAGGGTCCTCCACACTTCAAGGGCACCAGTGAGCATCCTGTGTCTTGGGTTCTGCAGGCAGTAGAGTTGCAGTAAAGAACCAAGACAGCCGGAGCCCAGCACTGTGCTTGGCCACTTAGAGTCCATGGGTCTTTGAGAGGCTCGTTTCTGAGCCCCACCATGTCTGTTTCCTCATCTGTAAATGGAGGTAGGTACAAAATCTGAGGGTTAGATGAGGATAAAATGAGTGAAGACTGAGAGCCTCAACCAGAGCCTGGCACAATTAAGTGCTCTTTTCAGTATTAGACCTGAGGGAGAATGTTGATCTTATTTCCATGTAACCTCTGGTCTTAAGGAAGATGAGTGAAGGATGGTTCTCCAGGCTCATGGTGGTGGAGCGGGTAAATCCAGGTCTCCTGAGCTCCCCACCCTTCATCTGTAGCAGACATCACCGATCCATCCTGGAGCTCTTCCTATCTGGAGACTCCAGAATTGTCCTCCAGCAGCCTCTGCCAACCGCCTGGTGTTGGCTTGCAGGGCCAGGCCCACTCCCCACCCCTGAGCTACTCAAAGCAGCGGTGATAAAATAGGCAGTTTGGAGAATTGGGGACTTGTTTGCTTTGGTGGCAGACTTGCTCATGTGTTTATGGAACTCCTTGTTCGATCTCCTTCACCAGACGTGTTTGGTCCCTCCTGTTGGCCCGTATAAAAGTTGGGGCTCTGAGTTCTAAAGGAGCAAGCACAAGGCACAAAAGGAACTTAAAGACGGGGTAACACATTCTGCCAAGTTGATTCATGACTAGAAAGTCAACATGCCATGAAGGAAGGGGTGGATGGAATATGCAAAGTACCCTAAGAGTTGTGAAAGCTGATTCCTCTCCATCCTCCCTGGTAGATGACTCTGTGGGCTGGGATTGATCACCTCTGATGACGGAGAGCTCATTCCCCGGCAAGCTGCGCCATTGTCGGTTATTCAGGATGGATAGGCTGTGGGAGGAGGCCCCGTGCTATAGTCGAGGTTGAAGGCTTGGCTCCCATCCCACCACTTCCTTAGCTGTTTGACTGTAGCAGTGGCCTCGCTGAATCTCAGTGACATCTCTGGGCTGGGAGGATTGAGGGACACAGGATACAAAGTGCAAAGTAGGCAGAGTCCATTGTAGACGTTGACTTTGTCTTGAGTCAACATCTGCCTGCCTGTACTTGATTGCTTGTTGATAAATACAAGGATGGAGGTCTCTTCTTTCCCATGACAGAGGGAACAGTTGGGGTTCTCTCTCCCTTCAGTGTAGCCCATCTCCTGTAGGGTCAACCGTAAAGTCCTTACTGAGACATCCAAGGCCCCTTCCGAGCTGGCCCCAATGTTGAATATCCCTCCATTGTCATCTCTTGCTTCTCCCTGACTTGTCCTGACTCCTCAAGGATATGGAACTCAACACTCCCTGGCAGCAGTTGGGTCAGTTGCCTCCAAAGGTGCGCAGCCCACATGCTCCTGGGTTTGAGTCCTGTGTTTGGGTGGAAACACAGCCAGTGTGAACAACTGAATAAAATAAAAATGAAACGCTTCTTCCTCCGCTCCCTGACTGCTGGCTCGCCTTCATCCCTGCCTGCGCCTTCCCTGAAAACCTGTGCTCTTCTCCTTTGCTGTGTTGTTCCCTGTCTGGTCCACCTGCTCTACCTTCTTCCCTCGTTGTCTCAGTCTAGGGGCCACCACCTCTGGGAAGCCTTTCTGATCCTCAGGCTATCTAGGGTCCCCTCCTTTGTGCCTGTGTTTGAGTCAGTGCACAGCACATTGGGCTGAGTATCTGTCACCCTCACCAGGGGCAGCAGATGTCCTTTCTATGCCTTCACCCCCGGCATCTGGTGTGTGCGTGCATGTGGGAACACGACTTTGAGCTGGGACTCCACAGAGCCTCAGGGTCTTCGGGGCTTTAGGCAGAGGGTCACCAGGGGAGCAGGCTCCTTGAAAGGTAATGACTGTTGATCCCTTCATAGTGGGCCCCCTTTTCTAGCAAATGCCCAAGGCAGTTTGTAATTGAAAGGTCAGCGAAGCCTCTCTTTCTGATACTTGAATTTTCTTGAATTGGAACTTTCCTTCACACCCGCTGGCTTTTCTGACCTTAAAGATCAGCCACCACTCCCCTTTCTGAAGTTATCTGTTTTTGGATTGGTGTCCCAGCTCAGTCCCCACAGACCCTCCAGTAAGAGTTCTGCACATGCCCTTCCTTCTCTGGGCCCCATTTTCCCCTTTGTAAAACAGGAACAGTAATATCTACACTGGTGCCCTCCGGGTCAAGTAGGTAACATGGAAGATAATGCTTGTACATAAGAGGCTTTTGTAAACCAAATGGAGATCGGTAGTTGAAGGCTTCCACTCAGAACTCTGCAACCTTGCCTAACCTCTCTGAGCCCTCGCCACCTCGGCAGCAAACCTCTCAAACCCCATTTATCTGTGACTTGACTTTTTGGCCCACAGGTGGGGAGCACAAAGAAGACTTAGGCTGGAATTCTTTGGATGCCCGGCGGGAAAGTGGCTCAGGCCCTTCTGCGGACACCCTCTCACCAGCCAGCCTGCCCTGGCCCCCTGTGAGCTCCCATCTGGGCAGACTAGGCAGTGGTGCCCAAGGTCCACGCTCCGTCTCCGTGTCAACCCTGCCTGCCTCAGACTCCCTAACCCCTGGCCTTACTGAGGGCCTGTCGGACACCTGTATCCCCCTGCATGCCAGCGGCCGGCTGACCCCCCGTGCTCTGCACAGCTTCATCACCCCGCCAACCACACCGCAGCTGCGACGGCACAACAAACTGAAGCCGCCACGGACGCCACCGCCCCCTGGCCGCAAGGTCTTTCAGCTGCTGCCCAGCCTCCCCACGCTCACCCGGAGCAAGTCCCACGAGTCTCAGCTTGGGAACCGCATCGATGACGTCTCCCCAATGAGGTCAGTGCTCCGCCAGGCAGGGGCTCAATCTGCTGTCTACTCTGAAAGTTTTTACTATAGTTTTCTCCTCTAACGGTAGTAGAGGTGCTGTATCTGAGCAGGACAAACAAAATCAACCAATACAGAAGTGTGCAAAGTAAAAAGTGAAAGATCGTTCCACCTCTCAGTCCTCTCCCTGAACCACCTTACCAGTTGGGACTGAATCCTACTAGATTTCTTTCTGGGTATAGCACGCACGCACGCCGCACACCGTGGTGAATAACAGACAAGCCCTAGATCTCTGGGCCTTAAAACCACGAAGATTTATTTCTTGCTCATGTGACTCGTCTGTTGCGGGTCATCCTCATCCCAGATCCCAGTCTGGCTGGACAGCCCAAATCTGGAATATTCCACTCTGGATGGGACGGAGAAGCTCAGTTTAGGTGCTTTATATTAGCAACGAAATGCTCTTTCCTGGAAGTTCCTCTCATGTTCTGGCCCTATGCAGGGGAGCCAGGCTCTGCAATGGTTGATGTGTCCAGAAGGGCAGAACTGGAATATATGTCTGAAATCTCTTATAATTATCAAGTATTATGTATTCTGTTCTATAACTGTTTTTTTTTTTAACTTACCTTGATGTCTCTAGAACTTCAAGTCAGTATATCTTGAAATACCTTACTCATTTATTTAAAAAAAACTTACACATTTTAAATAGTTAATGACAGTCACATGGTCCAACATACAAGCTCTTTGTAGTTCCCTACTTCACCTTTGCAGGAGGAGGGGCGTAAAATTCCCTTTACCATTTTCCCTCAGTCTCCCAGTTCCTCCTTCAGGAGCCAACCAGTCTTTTCACATTATCTCATTTTTAACTCTTCACGTCTCTCCATTGTATCATGTAATTCACTCCTCCCTCTTGATGGACCCTGAGGTGCGTCCATTTGTTTTTTGCTGTTATAAAGGTCACTCTTGTCCAAAACACCTTTGTGGGAAGGGCTGAGGGGAAGGAGGGTGGTGGTTTTTTGAGGTGCCTCTTACCTTGTACCTATGAAGGCTGGGACATCAGGCTTCTCTCCTGACTAGGTTACCCTTTTCTGGTGTTGGCTGGGCATGTTCAGTTCCCTCATAGGAAAGACCCTAGGGATCTCTGATGGTTTTGAGTATGTCACCCAGGGGGAGAAAGTCACACAGGTACCTACCCTGCCACTCCCAGTCATGCTACCTGCTGGGACCTGATGTCCCCAGAAGTGACTGCAGCCTTCCCCCAGCCCCCCACTTCCCCTAGAGAACTCGCTGATAGCTATTGTGTAGATAGGGGTCCGTCAGAGGGCATATCAGCAGGCAAAGCCTAGTGTATCTGCATTTCACTTATCCTGAAAAAAGCTTTCGGAGGAGTCTGGTCACATTGCCACTTTGAGAGAGGAACGGAGCCTCAAGCGGATGACCTGCCTTCTCAGATCCCACAGTGCCGAGCGGGGCCTTGGGCCCTGGGATTCTGAGTGGGGTCCCCACAGAGCCATCAGAACTAGCACTGACATGGATGCTAAGGCCCAGCTGCCCTCCCTTGTTAGCCCTATGGGTAGACAGGGTGCCTGGGTATCCCAGCTCTCTGAAGTGTACCTCCTGGGAGCTGTTGCTCAAGGCATGTCCCCACCTGATCCTGCTTTGGGAGTCACCTTCCTGCTCTCAAACTGGTCTCCCTGTCCTCCCACCCTAGCCACATCCTCTGTGGTGAATGGACCTCCTCTTTTCCTACCTGAATCCTGAGCACCCCTCCTTCCAGAGGAGGGCACTTATGGGCGCATGACCTCAGGAGACCTGATTTCCCTGGCTGTGAAGTGGCGTGAACTCTAATTACCCTGCTGGGGGACTGGCAAGTAGATGAGCTGATGTATTAAAAAGTGTATCACACAAGCTAGAGCTTCAGTGCCCACAGGGAGGCCCAGGAAGGGTGCTTCTAGCTCTTCCTGTGAGGATATCTCCCCACAGAGGGGTCCCCAGAGCCACTCAGCCACCTGACCTCGTGCCCCGGAGGCTCAGAGCCCCTCAGGCCCTCTCCCTATCGAAAGGTAACGTGGGGTGCACGTAGAGCCAGCTGGTGACATAATCCTGCTTTCTCTCTTTTTTCTCTCCTTCAGATTTGGTAAGAGTGATTCATTTCATCCCTTCTGCCACCTGGGAGCCGTATTTGTGTTGCTGTCCCCATCGGGGGTGGATGCCTCTGACTCTCCTCTTAGTCCACCAGCCTTCTGATAGTCCAGAAGCAGAGTTGCTGGTACCTGCTCAGGACTAGCTCTAGGACAGGGGGCCTTCAAATGATCAGGTGGCCTCAGCCCAAGGAAGCAGAGCCTTTGAAAGTGTTCTGGTTCATGAGCAGCCCTGTCTCCACCTTGCCATCCCCACAGGTGACCTCTGTAGCTGAAAGAGTGTGCCAGCAGGCCAGCCATGCTCATCTGTCTAGAGGGGTGAACATTAGTGACCCACAGAATCCTGATGGCATCTCATGAGCCCTCTTCAGGCAAGGGACATCCCTGGAGGCAGGAATATGGCTGGGCTCTGAAGGAGCCCCTGATTTATGAGAGGGTGCCAATGTCCTTGGAAGGGGAACAGGGAGCCCTGGCGGCCTCAACCCCATTTTCCGCTCCCCAGCTCTGGGCGGGGAGAAGGCCCCCATGCAATGGCTGACAGTAGGGCTTCTTTCTCATGAGTCAGAGCGGAGGGGAAGGGCCGTGCCTCTGGATCGGCTTTTAATTGTCTGAGTGAAAATGCAGTGATGCCTGGGGTTTTGCCTGAGCAAAATAGCAGTTTATTTTTGGACTCTCCTGAGCTGGCCAAGTAGATTAATGAGGCTGTTGTCAGGGTCTCAGAGGTGAGGAGTGGGAGAGCTGACAGTGACTACTGGAATGGAGCTGCTGTGGGACCAACAGAGAGGGAGGCAGTAGGAGGAAGGAGGGAGGGAACCGTATGTCCCTCTCCCTGGGGCCTATCCCAGAGCCCCAGAGGAGCATCCAGACCAGCACTTGAACCCCTACACAGTCTGACCCTCTCTCCTCTCAGCTGTTAGGGCAATGAGGGAGTAGGAGCAGTGAGGCTCCTTCCCCAGCTTGCTGGGCAGGTAGGGTGAGGACTTCGGGCCAGTATTTCGAACTAGATCAGGGACAGTCGATGCCTGGCATATGTGCCACCTCACGTTCCTCCCATCCCGTGCCTGTGGCAGACGTTACAAATCAGTTGCAGTTTGTGTACAGAGATAGATGGCTGAATGTCATTTTCCATCATCTGTTTTCTAGATGGGCAGCCTAACCTCTTTTAGGCCCTTGTGGTAGGCCTTGGCTGCTGGCTGGAGTGGAGTGGGCCCCAGAAGAGAGTTGGGAGGAGTCAGTCCATGGGAGATGTATGGGAGAGAGCTTAGCTTCAGTGGTACCATGTGGGCTCCCACATCATCGGAGGCAGCTTTTGTGTCCTGATCACACTCCCTTGTCCTGGGAGGAGGAGTCAGTACTTGCAACTCACTCTTCTCTCTCGTATATGTGGTACCTGACATGAAGTGAATCTGCACTTAATGAGCACTAGCTGCATACCAGGCCAATGTTAAGACCCTGGGGGTGCTGCTGACTCAGGACATACATAGCCACAGGGCCTTGAGCAGTGTTCCTGGCCTCTCGCCTTTCTGCGTCACAGGCCCCTTTGATAATTGAATAAAAGTCTCTTCTTTCCAGGGAAAAGACCACACATTCTGATCACCAAACCAGAGGGTTCCCAGATCCCCCGAAGCCCATCCACGGGCCTAGCTGAGAAACCCTTGCTGCGGGAGGAGATAGGCAGTGCCTAATACTGGTGGGATAGTGGTGGGGGAGCTGGACACCTGGCTGCCCACCAGTGCAAAGAAAGCTTTCAGCTGCTCTTCCACTGCTGACTTGTGCCTGAAACACTGGGCTGCCTGTTCTTACGGAGAAGCCCAGTATTAAGAGAGGGGCGCTCAGGGAAGGCAAGCAGAGGGGTATCTCAAGCCACGTGGCCTGAGACTGCCCCAGAAGCTCTGCTGTAGTGCCCAAAGGGCTGGGCCCTGTGGAAACATGGTAAAACGTCACCTGATCCTCTCCCTGCCTGCCAAGAATTGGCCGTGGTGACCTTCAGAGCAAAATTCTTGAGGTGCTTCTGACTGGAGAGGTCCTGGCTATGCCATGTGATAACCAACCTCAAACCCTTCACCAACAGTCAGAGAACTTCTGCCTACTTAATAGGAAGTAACCAGAATTAAGCTCTTGCAAACTGACAGCCTGTGGGGTGTCCATGAGAGAGCATGGGAGGTGGGTCTGTATGAAGACTTCTACCCTCACCCTTGCCTCTGCCTCTCAAGACTGCCTCCCACCGAAGTTAGAAACCTCCCAGAGATAGTACACTGAACCGTCTGCAGAGGCTGGGCAGTATCAGTCCCTGGAGAAGTGGCCCCTGGTCTGACCTGGCCGGTCCCTGTTTTGATCAGATGTCGGTTCAGGGAGATATTTCTCTGCCATGCAGTCAGTCAGCTTCCTTCTAATCTGTGGTCTCTGAAACAGAAGGGCACGGGCACAGGCTGGCCCTGGCAGAACTGTCTGAGTTGGCTTGACCTGGCCCCTCTCCCTGCAGATCTCCCACGTGGATCTCCACAGATGGTACGAAGGGACATTGGGCTGTCAGTGACACACAGGTAGGCCTAGCTGGGTTAGGGAGGGCACAGAGCTGGGCGGGGACCCATGTGTGCTGGAGTCCCCACTGAGGGCTGCTTTTTGTCACTGATGGGGGTCTGTCCTGATTGCTATCTCTCGGTACCCTTGACCTCTTATCTGTGTGTCCATCACCTCTGTGGGCACAGCCCTGCCCCCATGCGGAGCCAACCGTATGAACTTGCTGGCTCATCCTCTTCCCCTCCATGGCTCTCTTACACTGCTGAGGGAAACAACTCCCTCCCCTCTCAGGACACAGGTCCTAGAAGAAACAGGGTCACAGTCTGGGAGGAGGAGCTAAGTGCTTCCTAAACCGGGCCACACTTCTGAGGCCCAGTAGCTTATAGTCTCCAGTCCCCAGGTTCTTGGCTTGGCATTCTGTTTCCAGCAACTTCCAGGGCCTCTGGTGCTCACGCGTGTAGCGGAGGGCTGCTGTGGGCCCGCCACGTGGATGACCCAGAGGACTGGGCCTCGGTGCTCATGGGAGTGCTGTCTGTAGCACACGGTCTGGGTGGCACCTCAGCTCCCCAGACCAACAGCGGGGCCTGGGGACGCCTGGGCTGACTGTCCCCGGCAAAGGCTGCTGTGAACACCACGGGGAATGCTTGGTGAGATCTCTGCAATTTGCCGGGGTCTTTCCTTTCTCCTGGGAGGATGAGTTGTTCTCCAGCCTGTGCGGGAGGCCAGCGTAGAACTCCCACCCAGGGTGGGAGACCCAGATGAGTGATGGGCCTGAGACCACAGTGCCGCCAAGACACCGCTGATGCCTGGGCCCTGTTTAGAGCCTTATCAGGGCTGGGATGCCTGTTCCGAGAGCCCTGGGGAGGAGTCCCCAGCACCACAGACTACAGAGTGAAGGTCTGAGTGCCCCCCGCCCCCGCCAGCCATACCCAAGGTCCACAGGTGATCTTCCCTGGGCCGTGAAAAATGCTGAGAACGAGACCTCCCAAGTTGGGAACCCACCCTCCTTCAGGAGCTGCATGCCTATGGGCAATAACTGCTCTGTGCCTCAGTTTCCCCCTCCGGTCCTGTCACAAAGATGAAATGGGGTGACATGCCTCTGAGCGTCACATATTCAACCCTGGGAGCGCTTGGGGCTTCACTTCTCACTCTAGCAGGAGAGGCTACCGATACCCCAAGGACATCAGGATCAGCAGGTGGCTCTAGTTCATTTTTGTCTCAACTGTGTAGAGGCTCTCGGCAGTGTCACCTCACCCGAATGTTTCACAGACTGCTGCCTCCTTCACCAGCTAGTTCCCAGAACTGCCTCTGAGCTGGCAGCACAGCCCCTCTGGTCTGACATTGCCAGGATGCCTTGTCCCTCCCCAATGGGATTCTGGGCTTGGGTAGGTCTCCTTTTTGGGTTTTTTAAACCCATGGTTCTAGCCTCTCTCAAACAGGTCTGAGGTTTTGGGTCCAATCACAGGGAACAAGACTGTCCTGTGACCTTCCCTGGTCTGAGAAGATGTTCACCCTTCCTCCCCAGAACCTGCTCCTTTCCAGGCTTAGACTTGATTTCGCATTTCAACCTGTTTTCAGGATTTCCCAGGGGAGATCATCACAGATACCACTGAAATATGCTCCCCTTATCCTCAGTGTGAACCTGAGAGACTGGAGTCTAAAGAGAAAGTGCGAGTCCCAAGGAAGTAGGATTGGGGCTCCTTAAAAGGAGGTCAGAGTATTGACCCCATTTGCAGGAGCCTTGAGGTGTCCACCGCCAGTAGTCAGCAGGATTCAAACCAGCTCTGCCTGCTCTTTCCTGCTGCCCTGGGTCTGGTACAGATAAGTCACTGCAGCTCGCTGTCCAGAAATCTGGGGTCCAGCTCCCCCTGCACAACTTCCCAGCTGTGTAACCTCAGGAAAGTCACCTAACTTCCCTGAGCTGATCTCCTTGCCTTCATCCTAAGACCCTGGACTTGCCTAACTCCCAGCGGTGGTTGCAAGAATCAAGGGAGCTAATGTTTATGGATGTATTACAAACTGCTCCCCAGATGCTGTTACTGGTTGTCCTGTTGTTACTATAACATACTATGCTTTCAGAAAACCCTTCCTGTGGTCTTTCTGCCCTTAGACCTTCCCGCCCGATGAACTGGCCGCGGACGTTTTTTCTATGTCACCCACTCAACCCCCATCCCCTCCTTCCAGTGTGTAATTTTTGGTTTTTAATTTTTATTTAGTTTGGATTGAAAATACATTCAGACATTCAAAATTCAAGAGGTATAAATAGAGAAAAATCTCCTCCCACTGCTATCCCCAGCCCCCCATTTCCTCTGTAGGCAGATTTTAGCAGTTTCTTGTGTAGCCTTCTTAGCGATATTTTTGTACAAGCAAATACATATGTATATTCTTCCTCTTCCTTTTTTATTTTCACACAAATACTGCATATATTATATACACTGGTCTGTACTTTGCTGTTTTCTTTTTCTTTTTAAAATCAACGCATCATTTGTGTAGAGCGAAGTGCTAATGGATTTCTACACTTCTGCTTCCATGTATCCTGCCTGGAGGAAGGATCCAGGCGTTCTAGCACCCCCAGAAGTTGCTTTTGGCCCTTAACAGCTGATGATGGTACCACCCAGAGGTTACTGTTCATTTCTGTGAACATCATAAATTAGTTTTCTCTGTACTTTAACTTCATATAAATAGAATCACACAGTATTCTACCATGCTATTTTCACTTAACAATGTAATGTGGAGATGACTCCATATTTGCACAAAAAGAACTTCCTCATCTTATTTTCCAAGCACATGGTGTTGTGTAGATGGACCATGCTTTGATCAATCACTGGTGCACTTAACAGCGTAGATTGTTTCCAGGCTCTTATTGAGACAAACATGCTACAGGAGTAATCATTTGACACCCACAGGGAATATCTGCTGGGTAAAATCCTGGAACTTCTGGGTCAAAGGGCATACACACATGTCATTTTCCTTTTTTTTTTAAAGGAAAGGTGCAGGCAGGAATGAAGGCAAGTAGGGAGGCAGGCAGGAAGAGAGAGGAGGAAAAAGCACTTATTTTATTTAGTTGTTCATCTTGGTTGTTCCCCTGGCCATGGGATGTGAACCCAGGACCTTGTCATGTATGCGGACTGCACTGACCAGAGGCATGGGCCCAATGCTTCGCCACCATGACACACCCATTTTGATTTCTGTTACCAAATTGGCTGCCAGAGAGTTGGCATCAGTAACCCAACCAACTTTGAGATTTTGATAGTGGTGACGCCACGGCTGGATGAGGGCGCTGGAAGGGGCAGTGGCCCCGGGCTGTGCCTGCATTCTCAAGCAAGGGCGCACGGTACTCTGGGCTGGAGCCCGGTCTCGCGGTTTCCCTGCCTGGGGGTCTTATTCATGCTGACCCTGGTCTCCTGGCCCATGTGAGCATTTTCCTGTGTGTGCCTCTTCAGGTTCTCTACCAAGTCCTGGCTGTCGCAGGTCTGCCACGTGTGCCAGAAGAGCATGATGTTCGGGGTGAAGTGCAAGCACTGCAGGTGAGGCAGGGGCGGGTAGGCGGTCTCCGCACCTGCAGTCACAGGCTTCTGGCTTGATGGTTGACGGCAGGTCACGTCGGATGTCAGAAGAAGTCCTCAGACCCACTATTCATTCAGCATTTCATTCAGCTCTGTCCAGGGGAATTAAGGAAGCACCTAGTAAGGCACCCCCAGAATAAGGGAATATTTGAAGTGGCTTTTGAAGGATGAATAGAAATTTTCCAGGTGGACCAAGGAGGAAGGAGAATTCCAGGTCAGGGGAACATCTTGTTACAAGGGCAAAGAATGGGAGGACTGTTCCGAAAACCTGGAAGTTCCAAAGCTTAACCATACATATTTTATAGCACATGGGGGCAGAAAAAAGAGACAATTTATGATAAGCACAGGGAAATGACTGGTGGTACTTACAGGAGAGTATAAATTCTACATAAACTCAACTTTCCATTTTTTCCCTGTTATGGTATCTGACTGGAAAGGAGGACACAGAGGGAGCGGTGTGGAGTGGACAGAGTCTTCCCTCTGCTCTCTGACCCTCACCTCATGGAGGGTAGAGTTGAGCTCTGCTCCCTCGACTGACTTTGCCCCTGTATTTTTGTGTGATCTGGGACAAATTGCTTGTCCTTGCTAGGCCCCATTTTTGTTTTTTATATATGGTAAGAAGATTCCAGGTCTTTGTCCATTAGAATTGCTCCAAAAATCTAAGTTATTGTGTGTGAAAATACTTGGGCTCCAGCTAAACAGTAGATGATGGGTCTAAGTATCAATGGGATGTATTGTGTTTTCCTGATGACTTTCCTGATCACTGAGGAGGCTTTCTCACTAGTCTAGGTCTGCTATGGTTCCTGGCCATTTGACTAAATTGGGGACCACCAACTCGCTTTCAAGTAATGCCTTTCATGTGGAGAGCACAGGATGACCTGAGTCCATGCTTTCCTGTGATTACAGTCTAAGGTTGGTAGGGTATCAAGTGCCATCCATTTGATGGATCAGAACCCTGAATCACAGTGTAGCAGGCATGTCCAAAATGAGAACCCAACTCTTTCACTGCTGGCCCACGCTAACCCTCAGACCACATGGCCCATGCTAGAATGTAGCGGAAGAGGCTGCCTCTTGCATTCCTGGGAGCCTTTAGTAGTGCAGATATGTTCCCTCTAATTAATCTTTTTTGTAAGTTTAGATTTGTCTTGTACTTTGTATGAGTGGAGTCTTCTTTTCTTTAGAAAAGAGAAATATACATGTAGCCCAAACACTACAGGCTAAAGTGGGTCTAGGCTCTTCAGTAAATGGCTTGGGAAAACTGGACATCCGCATAGACCCCTCTCACACCATTCACAAAAATTAACTCAAAATGGATTTAGAGACTTGGACATAAGACCAGAAACCATAAAATTCTTGAAAAACAACAGAGGAAAGACATTCTGTGACATCAACCTTACCAGAGATCTTTGGGGACTCAACTCCAGCATCAAGGGAAACAGAGGAAATTAAACAACTGGGACTACATCAAACTAAAGAGTTTTTTCATAGTGAAAGAAAAATCATCAAAAGACAACCTACTAACTGAGAAAAGATATATGAGTTCCATATTTCTGACAAGGGCTTAATATCCTAAATATACCAAGCACTCGTAAAATTCAGTAATAGAAAAACAGGCAATCCAATCAAAAAATGGGAAGAGGAATTGGAGAGACATTTTTCTGAAGAGGACATACAGATGGCCAGTGGGGACATGAAAAGATGTTCCTACTGGCTGGCTATCAGGGAAATGCAAATCAAAACAATGATGAGATAATCACCTTACACCTGAGAGACTGGCAATTACCCGAAAGTCTGGAAACAACAAATATTGGCAAGAATGGGAAGAAAAGGGAACACTTGATACTGTTAGTGGGAGTGCAAATTGGTGCAACCCCTTTGGAAAACTGGTGACTCCTCAAAATGTTGGAAGATGGAGATTCCATATGATCCCACCACTTCTGGGTATTTATCCAAAAGATACAAAAACACTAATTTACAGAGATTTTTGAACCCACATATTTATTGCAGCCCTTTTCATAATAGTTAAGAACTGGAAACTACCTAAGTGCCCAACATCAGATGAATGGATCAAGATGTGGTACATACACATACAATGGAATACTACACAGCCCTTGGAAGAGATGAAATCCTGTCGTTTGAATCAATATAGATTGATCTAGAGAGGATTATGCTAAGTGAAATAAGTCAACAGAAGAAAGAAAGAAAGACCAGATGACCTCACTCATAGGTTAGAATGTGAACAGTGAATAGGGAAAACAAAGGAATACATGAAGCAAAACCAACCCTTGGACACTTGCGATAGAACTGAGGTTACCAACGGAATGGGACGGGTGGGGCAAATGGTGGCAGAGCCTGCTGGACAATGGTGAAGAACACTTGGTGATTTGGTGGAGGATGTGTTCACATATCTTTGGAATAGGGAGACTGCACTATGGTGAACTACACATGAATTTATTTTGATGTGTAAAATCAAAGTTACAGCAATAAAAAAATTAATAAAGCAGGTCTAATAAAACCTGCTTTGTTGTGAGGATTGGGTCGACAGCAGCCGGAACATGGTAGATGCTCAGCAGATTGTTGCTCGTGCTATTCAGTCAGGACGCTCTACAATTCTGAGCTCGTGTTTGCTGAGGCTATGCGGGCCGAGGCGGGCCGGGGTGGTGTCGCTCTGCGTGTGCCCGGGAGCCCCGCGGCCGCCTCACTCACCTGCTCTCTCCTGCAGGTTGAAGTGCCACAACAAGTGCACAAAAGAAGCGCCCGCCTGTAGAATATCCTTCCTTCCAAGTGAGTCTCTCTGCCTTCTGTTCAAGGCGCATTTTTCTTTCCCTGCCCTGGTTTCTGCTTATGGTTCTCCCCTTTTAAACAGTATCCAGGCTTCGGAGGACAGAGTCTGTCCCTTCAGACATCAACAACCCGGTGGACAGAGCTGCTGAGCCCCATTTCGGAACCCTCCCCAAAGCACTGACAAAGAAGGTATGTTAGGTGAAGTCCCGCGGTCTGCTTGTTCTGCCAGGAGGACATCCCCCTGTCCAGAATGCCTTTCTGTAAAGCACCCCTGATGTGGAGGTCCGACAGGGAAGCATGACACTGGACATTCAGGCCACAGTTTGGCCTTTATGGACCCTCTCTCCAACCGTTCTGTAGACTTCACATCGATGCCCATTTGTAGTTAGTGTCCATGACTTCTCTCTCCTGTTTCAAACTGACATTTCTGAGCATTTATTTAGAGTCAGGAGGTTTTCCACTGGTATTTCATCTGGGCTTCGTGATAGTTCTAAAAGCACATCCTGATATTATCCCCATTAGCCTGATGAGGAAAGCAAGCATGGCTCCCGATGTGAGAGGCAGGCCAGAGTGAGAGCCCAAGTGGGCACCCAGCCTAGAGCCTGGGCCTCTGTCACAGTGTGGCAAACATGCTTTCAAAAGTGACACAGAAAAGTGGCCCTTGCAAGACATAGAGTGTGGTGGGAGAAACGTCTTCACTTGACCCCTGAAGTTAAAGTGCCACGAGATAAAATGCTGGGAGCCACAGGAGGCTAAGGAAGGGGAATACGGTCCTTCCTAGCCAGGGTTCGGAATAGGTTTCTGCCAGGGATAGTCAGTACATTTGAACCGAAACAGGAAAGGTGACGAGTCCCCTCGGGAAGGGCACTGAAGTGAGGGTCTCTCTGTGTCATCCTTCCCTGAAATATTAGACCAGCAGAGTGTTTGGGAGTCCTGGGCGGGGCTCACTCTTACACAGGGGCAGTGGTTACTGGCCTGGGTGTGAGAGGCATGCTGGGCGGGGTGTTGACAGTCCCCGCACACATTTTGTGTCTCTGGCCCCACAGGAGCACCCTCCAGCCATGAATCACCTGGACTCCAGCAGCAACCCGTCCTCCACCACGTCGTCCACACCCTCCTCACCGGCGCCCTTCCCAACATCATCCAACCCGTCCAGTGCCACCACGCCACCCAACCCTTCACCCGGCCATCGGGACAGCAGGTTCAACTTCCCAGGTACCATTCCCCTGGGCTTTTTCAGGTCCTTAGGGATGGGGTCAGATGTCCCTCCACACACCCCAGCAGACTCGAGGTCCAACACTGCTGCCCCTAAGAGCATTTGTTGGGAGCCAAGTGTTGCACTGAGCTCAAGTCTTTACCATGTTTACACGTAGTAGCAACTCTAAGAGAGATGCCACTGTTGCACCCACTTGACAGATGGGGACCCTGACATTCAGAAAGAGGAGGTGACTTGCCTTAACTTGAACAGTCTGTAAATGACAGAGCCAGATCAAAGCCATGCCTTTGTGCATAAAACCTGGGCTCTTGTAATCCCTGTGCTGACGTCCAGTGTATGGGCTGGCTTCTGGGTAGTGTTCACTCACCTGGGAGTGGCCTCTGAGCTCCCAGGAGGCTGGCAGGCAGCGTAGGGATCTGGGGAAGGCCTGGGAGTGGGAACTGGATATGTGCTAGAGCAGGCTTGAGCCTCTCTCTGTCCTGAAGGCTGGGGGGCCAGACTTCACCCCCAGACTCTCATTCAGACCTGGGGTGTTGTGCCTCCCCAGGGAGCAAAGCAGAGCCCACTTGCCCACCACAGGACTGAGCTGAACTTGTGTCCTCATGGCTGGTCTTGGCCTTTGGTTTATTTTTGTTGGCAATGGGAGGAAGGAGAGGTGGCTGGGATGCCCCAGTTTGCCCATAGGCCCACCTGCCAGCTCCAGCCTTGGAGTCCATGTCAAGCTCCACTTGTCACTTTCCCTGGGGCTTCATACCTGGGGGGACAGAGGACAGCTCTTCCTGTGCTCAGAGACCACATGTAGCCAGCAAGAGGCCCTGCAGCCTCTCTGGACCCCTCTCTCCAGGGTTCCAGGAATTTCTTTGGGGGATGGTGAGAAACTGAGATTTCGTAGCAATAATTTTCTTTTTTACCTCTTCCTTTACCTTAACATTCATGTGGCTCCTGATATTAATGCATCATCTAAGCATGTCCCTTCTCCTCCCCTCCCCATAGTTGAGTGTTGGCCCTTTTGATTAACCTCCTCTCCCATTCTGCTCTGTCATTACTGCGCTCTGAAATTGGACACTTTGCTCAACCTCCTAGTTTGGGTTTTTGTAAAAGGAAGGGCCTGTTTGAAAAACAATAGCCATAGAAAAGTCCTTTTTGCCATGTCAGCCAAAGCCTCTCAGCTTTCCCTGAGGTCCCCAGACTGCGCCCTCATTGTCCCCTGCACAGAGCCCTCCCTTTCTCCAGGGTCTGTTATCTGTGACAGCAGTGTCAAGGGCTCGGCTGGCCTGGAGGTTAACCTGGGCTGGCAGTCCTCCGACCTCCGGCTCTGAACTGTGCAGGGACCCTTCAATTCACCCTTCAGGGTCAACCTCTGGAGAGGTCGTGCCCATTGTACAGAAGGAACTGGAGAGGTTAGTCAGCTCCCGAGGGCCCAGATCCCCCTAAGCAGCAGAGCAGGCTTGGAAGCATGTGTATCAGAGTCCAGAGTCCTAGCACATTGCTTTCAGTGTGTCCCCTTAAGTGAGAGGATATTGGGGGAATGGTGAGGTCAAACACTGAAGCCTCAACATCTCAGGGGAGGAATGTGAGGTCAAGGGGGTACTCCACACACAGCATTATTAAGCATTGTCAGAACCCCTCCTGGGTACAAGCACTTTCACAGGGAAGAAGCAGCAGGGCGGAGCTTAATGGGATCCCCTGGGGCTCTGCTGCAAGGTGACACATGGGAGGTCTCTGAAACCCCAGTCCTCCAGTAAAAACCTCTTTGTTCCTGGGTGCTCCTGCCAGCATCTGGTTTTCCTCACTCTTTTTCTCCTTCCTGTGTGGATCACCCTCTCCTGGCCAGGCCCACCCGGGGCAGGCAGTTGAGTGACCCCAGCCCCATAACCTGCTGCTCTTAGTCCCGTGTCCCCTCCTCCCTCACTGCATTTGCTGTTTTGTGTGTGTGACTCACCTGCTCTTCTGTTTAAAGCTGCCTACTTCATTCATCATAGACAGCAGTTTATCTTTCCAGGTGAGTCCTTTGCATGTTTTCACTAACTGCCCCTTTCATGCCCCTCTCTGTCTAGTCCACCTGGGTGCCCTCTCCCTGGGCTCACCTGGGTGGTGTTCAAATCTCACACCCACCTGTTTTGAGAACTGTCAGGTGAGGGTGGCAGGGAGTAGGCAGGATGAGTAGCCTTGATGTAGGCTCTTAACAGGGGCAGCGCCTTAGTGGGAGGAACTTGGTGTCCATTTGTCCGGCTTCTCGTGCAGAGACTGAGGGCAACTTATCCAGGGTCACATAGCTCAGAGATGTCAAACACCCAGTTTGCAGAATGTGGGGAGAGAACTTTTTGCTGATGCCTTACGGGCATTTGTCATTTTATCTTCCCCTTTGTAATCCTCACGACAAGGAAACTACACCCTGTTTCGCAAAAGGGAAAGCCAGTTCAGGTAGGGCCTGCAGCTTCTCTTAGGGGCCTTTCTGAGCCTTACTGTGCAGCGCCGTTTGCTGGTCGTTGTTGGAAATACCTCCTTGGCGCAGAGGCCAATCTTATTGAGTCCCTTCCCCAAGCACTGTTTTGCACACCTACTCTGTCAACCTATGCATTTGACCATACTATATGCCAAAGGAGTTTATGAGATTATACTTACTTCTCTAGCTGAAAGTTATAATAAGCATTAATATAAATAATCTGCAATTTAATTCTTAATTTAGTCATAAAAATTCTATGTGTTTCCAAACAAGATTGTAGCTAGTTTTTTTGTTTTGTTTTTTTCCTGAGCTAACAGTCCTATCTTGAAGTCATAGTATTTTGGTTATTCCAGGTTTTTCTATTCCCCAGTCTAGCTCCATTAGGGTAGTGATTTGGAGCATTTGTAAATTCTTACAGTACCATCCATACGGCTTTTCGTAGGTGTGTGCAGCCTGGCAGGGGGCAGCACCTGGAACCTGGGCTGCCTCTGTTTTCTCACACCCATTTTTGCTGCGGTTCCCCACCAAGAACATCCTGGGTTGCTGGCTCCAGGATGGTGTACAGGGGAGCAGCCAAAAGGTTTGGGGAATATGGCTCTTCTTCCAGAAGGTCCGTCTTGCTCTGCAGTTATGTCAGAGGGAGGGGAGGAGAGGGAAATACATAAAATAAACATGGATGTATTTTGAAGCAGAATATAAAATATATACTCTCAATGTTTAAGGAAAAGTATGAGACCTCAGAGTCATTTTCCCTTCCCGCCTGGGATGCTGTTTCTCCCTGAACCCCCACCCCTACACATACGTTTATCTTCTCTGGCAAACTTGGAGCAGTGCTGGATAAGTAGAAAGGTCTGAGGACACCATGTAGCATGTCTGGGGATGCCTTAGCAGAGGCACCCAGGGCCTGGGATCCCCTGAATTGTGCACAGGCTGTTAGCCACATGTATGCATATCCCTGGAAACAATGCCCACAGCCCTTACCAGATTCTCCAAGTTGGTGAGGTTCTAGAGGTGTTGAGAACCTCTGCTTCAAATGATCTTCGGGTGTAGCCTTGGAGAAAGCCTTAAGAGAGAGGGTGAGAAGGTTTTGTGGCTGAATGGGGAGGGCCTTTGTCCTAGAAGTCACCTCTAGTCTCTCTGTTTACTGAAAAAGAGGAGGGAGTAAGGGGTGCACCCAGCCCTGGAGCTGTCAGTCTCCCGAAGGCCATTAGGAGGTAACTTGGAGAGGACTGGAGAAAACCAAGAGGCGGGTAGCTGCAGCAGCCTTGGAAGATTTTGCCTGTAACATGTTGGTGCCACATTGGGGTGACCATCTGCCTGATGTTCCCCAGATGTGGGACTTTGAGAGCTAAAACTGGGAAGGCCTGAGGCTCAGGGTTAGCCCCAGCTGCCTTCATGTGTGAATTGTGAATAACTTTGTCTCCTTGAGGTCCTCACTAGTCACCCAAACCCAAGGAGAAAGTGGCCTCTGGCAGAAGCCAAGGGAGTGTAATCATTGACTTCCATCAAAAATCCCTAGTAGCTGGGGAACCTATACATAGAAGATTATTTTAATGTGTAGAATAATTGCTACAATAAAAAATAAATTTAAAATTAAAAAAATATATATCCCCAGTAGCTGTGCCAGGCACCAGGTGGCACTAAATCCTGCCTGAGTGAAAGTCTCACTGCTTTCCAGGGTGGTTGCAACCAGCCACTGCCTGTGAGCAGAAGGAGGCCCATGATCCACTAATAGCCCACTTGACCACTCACTCATATGAGGCAGTTTGGCCACAGTAATGGTGTTGGCTGAGCAGTCTCAACCTCCTTGCCCACCCGGACTTGCAGACACTGGAGTGCTCCTGAGGCTGCACCCATGTTCAGTTTCAGGGGAAACCACACATTTGCCCAAATGGAGGAAGCCTGGAGAACATGCATGCAGCCCTGAGAGCTGCTCAGGGCTGGCCCTCTTCCCTGCCTGTGCTGGGTTTGGAGCCTAGTCTTATGGAGGGAGTGGAAAGCTGGGCTCATCTTCTGCATTTGCTCTTTGTTTCCTCCAGACATTTCGGCATTTCCACAAGCTGCCCCGTTTCCCGACTCAGCGGACACTACCCGGTAAGGCATCGCTGTGCTGTGTCCCTCTTCTCCCCCAAGGGGACTTGTTAAAGGTAGACTCACATCCCCTACTGCATCCCTCCCCCACATTTAAGTCTGACCACCTGCTCCAGACTTCACTGTGTGCCTGCTCCTGCCAGAGGAGACTCTCCTTGGGCTCTTTCACCAGATTCCAGCCAGATGGGTTTTACTTGCTGCCTGTCAGTGCGGTCAGTATTGGGTGGGGCAGCGTGTGACCCTGGAGCAATTATATGACCCAGGACGCATGGGCAAAGGGCACTAGAGTTAGAGAAGCTACAAAAGTAGTTCCTCTTTACGAAACCCTTTTCTGTGCCACTTTCTCTGTGAGCACTTGATTCACATTCCCTTTCGCAGGTCTCACTGGTGAAATCGGTACTGAAGTATGTGTCTGTTAACATACAGACAGGAAGCTGGCCTCAAGGGCTTAATAAATTGCCTAAGATCTCACAGCTAGGAAGCTGTGCTCTCAAATACAAGGCAATTGCGTTCCAAGTCCTGTGTTTATATCCTTGGGGCCCCTGTACTGGGGATCGGGTTTGAAGGAGCATGGTGCTTCCTTCCTAGCCCTCGTCCCCCACCATCCTCCAGCTAGTCTGGAGAAGGCCCACAGCAGGGAAGGCAGTGGTGGGCCTTGGCCTCCTGTCTGTTTCCTTATTGCCTTTCCCACAACTTAGTGAGTCAAAGTAAAAGCCTAGGACGGGTGGCTCTTTGTCAGACCTAACACAGGGGGTTCGCTGCCTAGCTGAGAGTGGAGCGGCCTGCCCTCAGGACCTCCTTAACAAGCTCTTTCACTCCTAGGCTTGACGAGCAGGCAAAAGCTGATGTGCTGGAGGATCACGAAGTGGAGGTGAGAGACACACGGCCATAGACAGAGGCTCCCACCTCTGTCTCCCACCCTCTCCCCTGCCTTAACACATTCCGGGGTCTGAGGAGGCGCCTGCTCCTGCAGGCCTGGCAGCTGTCACAATGGGGAAGATGGTGAGGACAGCAGCAGAGCTACTTCCTTTTGCTTTTCTGGTTTTGAGATGAAAGGAAGCTCTTAATTTCTGTGGTTTTCACCCCAGCTGGAGGCCTGGAAGACTCTCAGTCAGTCATTTGAGGACAGGGCCAGGCTTCTATAGGTAGGTCATCAAAGTTCTCCAGGTGATTCTGATTATAGCTGGGGCCAACAGCATCAGTTGAGCCTGGCTCCCTGCAGTGCAGTGTGGTTCAGAGAATATGAGCCGACTGGTTCACTGCTGCCCTGAGGAGAGAGGCAAACTGTTTAAACAAAAGAATCCCCTAGAAGGATGCGTGTGGTTCAGTTCCTCATGCCAAATGGTAATGTTCTTCCTTAGTGATTAGATAATGCCCTAGGTAGATCTTGGAGCCCTAGTACGATGAAGGGTCTTGAGGCCCAGCTGGCCCAAGCACCTGTATAGATGAGGACATGGATTCCCCATGGCGCTAAGCGGCCTACCTGCCATCTGCAGCAAGCAGTGCAAAGCTGTGATAAAAGCCCAGGTCTCCTGACCCTGGGTCTCTCTCTTCCCTTAACTGGTTGGGAATGGAGTAGGGAAGTCAGCTGAGTCCACTTCTGCTGCCTCTTTCTAGTCCTCCTTTCTTTCCTTCCAGGCCGAGGAGCCGGAGGCTAGCAAGTCAGAGGCAGAAGATGACGAGGATGAGATAGATGACCTGCCAAGCTCCTGCCGGCACTGGCGGGGCCCCATCTCCCGCAAGGCCAGCCAGACCAGCGTGTACCTGCAGGAGTGGGACATCCCCTTCGAGCAGGTGGAGCTGGGCGAGCCTATTGGGCAGGGTCGCTGGGGCCGCGTGCACCGTGGCCGCTGGCACGGTGAGGTGGCCATCCGTCTGCTGGAGATGGACGGCCATAACCAGGACCACCTCAAGCTGTTCAAGAAAGAGGTGATGAACTATCGGCAGACACGGCATGAGAATGTGGTGCTCTTCATGGGGGCCTGCATGAACCCCCCTCACCTGGCCATCATCACCAGGTAACCCATCTCGTCCTCACTGCGGGTGACCCCTGCTGCTCTCCCTTCCCAGAGTGCCCTGGAGGGTCTAGAAGTGTTCATGTAAAGAGATACAAAGAAGGAAGCTATCATTTCCACATCACAGAGCCTAGCTGACATGAAACAATAAATAAATAAAATGATACATTTCTAAGGAGAAAATTCAAATGTTCCAGAAAGGTACAAAATGAAAATCACTCTCCTCTCACCCCAACAGGGTGCTTCTCCCCAAGCTAGATTCCATGAACAGTCCTCCCATTGAAGTAGAGAAGTTCACACATACTCATGTGTTTTAAACTATTCCTTTGTGAAGATAAACATTGAAGACCACACAGGCTTGCACCTTGCACCTTGCTCCTCTCAAGTGCAGGCCTGAGGTCTGCCTCACTCATGCACACCGCCCAGCATGGTGTGAAGCCCAGGGGAATGCGGGCAAGTGTTGAACAACCAGCTCTCAGGTGGCAGGGAGGGTATCCCTGGCCGGTAGCATCTGTGATTGCTCTAGTGTAACGCTCTTGCCACAGTTGATTTCAAGCTCCCACCAGGATGTCCCTGAAGATGGAGTGGGATTGGAAACAGTCATACAATGGGGTGCTGGGCTCTCAAGCACATCACTGACTCTCCCTAATTTAATTGTTCCCTTTCACTGGGCGTCTTGCCCTAAAGAACATTTTCATGTCCATATCTGGGTGAACTTCCTCAAGTACTATGCTGGGTCAGTTTTGGTGTGTATCATCCAGTTCTTCCTTTTTCTTTTCTTTTTTTTTAAGGAAAAGTACAGGCAAGAATGAAGGTAGTAGTAGGCAAGCAGGCAGGAAGAGAGAGGAAGAAGCAGCCCTTTATTTATTTTCATTTACTTGTTCCCTGTGGTTGTTTTCCCCCAGAGCTGGGACTAGAACCCCAGAGGTACGTATCCTGCATCCTTCAGAGGCGCTTCTCCACCAGGGCACTCCCCTTATTATCCAGTTTTATTCCAATATGTTAGTCATTTTATAATCCCACCATCTGTGTGGTGTCCATTCACTACACCAGGGAGTGTGAATCTGAAACATTTTGCCCACAGCATGGAAGAAGTTGTTTTGAGGTGTTTACTTTTAAAATCATGAAAAGTAGTATGAGTTTAATGAAGAAATTTTGGGATGGATGTATGTGTGCACATACGCATGCATGCCACTAGCCAGGCGTACCCTCATTGATACTCTGATGATGATGTTCACTGTGACCCTGTACTTTGAAAAAGCTTGCTGTCTCCTTAACAGGTATTTACTATTGTTTATTTCTTAGGAAACATAAGTAACGAGCCACCAGAGCTCTTGAGTAGTGTGAGATCACCACATCACCACACCAAAGGGGCAGAATTGCAGCCCAGAGCACCTTAGGGATCTTTACTGTGGTTAGGCCCGCACAGGCCCTAGGGTGCAGCCCCAGCCACTCTCCACCCAGCCACTCTTCCATCTCTCTCCTCATCCACCCACATCTTCTAGAAGAGATTTCAGTGTGATTAACAGAACTACAGAAAATGGCAACACATTCATTAACCAAAAATTTAGCATGTTTTAGAATTTGCTGAAGGAACTGGAACACAGATAAAGAAGCCATCTGCCGTTATTCCAGACCCCTCTCCAAGTCCTGTCTCCGGGCCTCCAATAATCTTATTTCCTTAGAGGCTTTTCTTAAAACTAGCCCCTTCTGCAAAATGGCTTCTGAAGTCACTGTCCCTGGGATGGGAATGAACCACACGTTGTCTGCATCCTTCTTCACCCACGTTTTAGGAGTCAATGCAGATAGAGACTCAGAAATTGAGCTGCTTCTCCAGTAACTGTTCTGACGCTCCCGTCGGTTTCCCCACCACGTCTCCCTCCTTGTGCGCTCGTTTACTGTGATCAAGTCCCTGTGATCAGAACAGCAATCACACAAACCATGATGGTAACCCGGAGCCCTGAGCTTGCCTGCTGTAGCCCCAAAAGGCAAAATACTACCTTCTCTGAATATCCCTGCCTTTAATTCGCCAAAGGTGGCTGCTCAGGATTGCCTGAGCCTTGGTGAACTGTTTCCTCTTCTAGGGAGGGCAGGTCCTGGACCTTGAAGAGGGTACTTTTGCACATTCAAGCCAAACCTTTGAAAAAATAGTCAGGCTTGGTTAAAAACAAGGATTCTGGGACCCACAGTCCCGGGATAGAAATGGCCCTCCAGGAGGCCGCCATGCACAGCGCTGCATCCAGCTCTTCATGAGGACTGGGACCCAGCCACGCTGGCTCCAGACCTCTGTCTGACCCCGGCACTCTTACAGCTTCTGCAAGGGGCGGACGTTACACTCGTTTGTACGGGACCCCAAGACATCGCTGGACATCAACAAGACCAGGCAGATCGCTCAGGAGATCATCAAGGTAAAGGCCGTCCAGCTGCTTCCAGAGCTCCTGGCTGGCTCGCTGCTGTCTTCTCATGTCAGGGAGGTGGTGGCGACTCTGTCTCCCTCAGCTGAGCTACCTCAAGTGTGGGACCCCACCGCCTTCTGTCTGTCTGTCTGACGCATCCACTGGGGGCCCGGAACAGGACACTTGGTCAGTGCTGATGGAATTAAATTGGTTGGGGAGGAACTCAGCCTTTAAAGACAGATGACCTGATTTTTGAATCGGTCCTGCTAGCTGTGTTGTGTGACTTTGGGCTTGCGTGTACCTCCTGGAGCCTCAAGTTCCTCCACAACACAAGCTCCCTTGTTGGGTTGGTAAAAGGGAAAAGTGCTGTTATCGATGGAGAAAACCTCGGGGAGCATCTGAGAGGACGCGGCGGGGGTCTGTGTTGTGTCCAAGGTGGGGTCGCGGTTTAAGCGTCCACACTTTCTGCCTTACAGTTTCCTAACCCAGTTCCACCAGGCAGTTCTCAGGCTCCATTTGGGCAGCCTTTTAATGTCTCATAAAAACGAAAGAAGGGCTTACTTGTTGAGCGAGCGGTACAAATGGTCACTAGAGTGCTGGTGTGTAGGGCTTCTTCTTTTCTCATTTTATGTCTGCTGCAATTTTCTCTGAAATCAGCTCCCAACAAGATTTTTCCCCTGTTCTATCTTTCTCCTTCCTTTTATTTTCACTCCTTCTTTCCTTCCTTTGTCCTTGTGTGTATGTCTTTAGAAAGGATAAAAACCACAGTGAATTTTATGGACAGATCAACATTTCCACATGTAATTTTCATCTGGCTAAATGAATGAATTAAACTTTGAAGCCCCAAACCCAAATACTTCCTTTCTGCCTATATTCCTAGTCTGCTTTATTTCAGAGAAGGAAGTGTCACAGTGCACGGTGTCTTACCTACCTCATGTTGTCCCCAAACCCATTAGCTTGTCTCCCCGCTCTGCGCTCCTCCCCCAGATTATTTTCTCTCCTTGGTGTCAGGAAACTGGGCAGGAGTATGATGACAGTGTGTGGTTACTAATCAGCTGAGTTATGATGAATGAACCTTCTGAAAGATTCTAGGGCAGAGGGAAAAGCTGCTCACGGGTTTGGAGTTACAGAGCCAGAAGCTGCCGTATTTGGCTTTCATTCTGCCAAAAGCCATCCCTTCCACTTCCCCATTCTGGGGGAAGTTCTCCTCCACTTTTGTACTTATCGTTGAGGCTTTAAGGTTCAGAATGAAGCAACAGAGGCCAGATCGTTAGTTAGAGAATTTGCCATCTGGGAGCTACGCTGGAAGCACTATGAAATGAGTTATGGGAAGGCAGGATGGTGTTCCAGACCCTGGCCCTTTTATCTTGTCTCTCTAGGTCTGTGGCACCTGTTTTATTGTGTTTTTTTTTTTTTTTAATTGATATATCATTGTTTTACAATTCTGTATGTTTCACGCCTCGACTGATTAGTGTACTATCCATTGACCCTGCCTCTCTGCGAGTCCTTACCTTCCCACATAACCTCTATTTTTATTTCAGAATCTAAAAGTATTTTTGTTGCGTCCTGTCAGTTTGTTTTGTTTCTTTGTATTCCTCCTATGAGAGAAGTCACTGGTATTTTTCTTTTTCTTTCTGACTTATTTTACTTAGCATGGTCACCTTAATTCCATCCGTGTTGTTGCAAAAGGCAAGATTTCATCGTTTTTTAATAACTGAGTGGTGATTTATAAAAAGAAATATGTATTTCATCTTCATTTTCTGGTTCTGGCTCACAGCTCCCCAGATCCTTGGCATTTCCTTAGCAGTCTGAGCAACAGGATATGGCACCTATTTTGTAAACAAAGTTCAGCGACTTGTCCAGGGACTTGTCTGCAACTGCCCTGCAGGTCCTCGTCCAGCCCAAGGTGCAGTCTGGCTGCTGAGATGAGACTCAACTCTAGATGGTCTTGGTCTAGGATTCCTCACAGAAACTAGGACCACCCACACCTCTTTGGAAATTGCTCTTTGTTCCCCAACTTGAGCCCTGGAGTCTGACGACCTCATAGACCAGGTCACTTGGGTCTTCTATGGCACCATCACTCCTTCTAGATCCCCTTGCTTCCCCACCCCTCCTCACACCTCTAAGTTGGACAGTCTGGCGGGTGGCCTGGGAAGAGCACAAACTGGTTTGGGGTCATATCACGGCTGATCTGCACTCTTGTGGCTTGGGGAAAGTAACTTTCCCTCTCCAGGGCTTGATCTCCTCAGCTGTAAAATGAAGGCTGTTGTATTGCGTAGGAGTGTGAAGTTTAAATAAGGGGCCTGGCCCAGAGTAGAAGCTAAGTGGTCATCCCTCAACCTGCCTGCCCTGCTGATGCGAGGCTCACTGTCTTTCAGGGCATGGGATATTTACATGCCAAGGGCATCGTGCACAAAGATCTCAAATCCAAGAACGTCTTCTACGACAATGGCAAAGTGGTCATCACAGACTTTGGACTGTTCGGCATGTCTGGCGTGGTCCGAGAAGGACGGTGAGTTGGTCTTGGGCCTCTGGACAGAGCAGGGTGGACCTGGTTAGAGATGGTAACCGTGGTCCTTTGAGGTCTGAGCAGAGCATACTTTCAGTCTGTCGCTGTAGCAAAGGCCATCCTTACTTTGGTCCCACGTCAGGTTTGGGTGTCATGTAGATCCCTGGCAGCACTTGATTCTCAGGCTGAGTGGAGGCTGGGTCCCCTCACTCTCATTCGCCCTGTTTGCTCACCAGTTTAGGCAGGTGACGAGGGCTCTTATCACCATCATGAGGAGGGACATCAGGTTTATTTCCCTGAATCTTGAAAGGATGGGGCAGGGAGAAAAACTTCTCCCCAGCATCTAGCAGATCCCCCGGCTGCAGAGCCAGGCCAGGTTGTGAGACGCACCGGCAGATCTGATTTCTGCATGGAGCTAGACTCTTCTTTCCCAGGGTAGGGAACAGGCACCTGCAAGTGTAGCTCCCTGCCAGTGCCCATTCTTAGCCTGCTTTCCTGCCAGAGCCTGTTAGTAGTCTTCCGTAAGTGCAGGGTCTACACATTGTTTTTCTGGGCCATGAGTTGTGGGGTGGTGAGCCAGCCCCGGGCAGATGTGTGTCAGGTGGACCGCTGAAGGGCCTGGTGTCCTTGTCCTGCCTTCTTAACCTCCAGGCGTGAGAACCAGCTGAAGCTGTCACACGACTGGCTGTGCTACCTGGCGCCTGAGATCGTACGAGAGATGGCCCCCGGGAAAGATGAGGATCAGCTGCCATTCTCCAAAGCTGCTGACGTCTATGCATTTGGGTGAGGAGGCCCCTGGCGTCCTCCCAGGGATCTTAGGGCCTGCTGGTCAGTGCCTGCAATGGGTGTGTTTCAGTCCTGGCTCTTCTGCTTGTTGGGTCACATCCTTGACTTTCTCTTTCTCTACCTGTAAAATGGGGAAAGTAATGGCACCTCCTTGACACAGTTGTTTCATGAGGGTAAATTAGGTAATTCTGTAAAATGCCTCACTTATTACCTTGTAAGGACATTCACCAGAACTTACTAAGACCTGTTCCTCTGGGAGGCTGTCAGCCAGCCTCTAGTGTCCATGAAACTGACCAGAAGAAAAACAGATGTGTAGAAATAAAATGTGAGCCAGATATATAAAGTTTTCTCTTAGTCACAAAAAAGTAATAGGTAAAATCAGTTTTCATATTCTCTATATCCAAAATATTATCATTTAAACATGTAATCAAAATGAAAAATTAAGGAGCTATTTCGCTCCCACAGTCTTTAAAATCTAGCACGCCTGTTTCCACTTTCCACATGTCAGTTGCTCAACGGAGCCAGGTGGTGAGTGGCCCCCTGTGTTGGACAGTACGGCGGTGCTAATGAAGAATAAATCAAGAAAGGCAAGGGTGCTGGAAAGGCTGTGTTAGAGCCTTATCACCCCACCACCCAGTAATCCCTTGAGTATCCTTCCCTCTGGGGTAGTCCTTTCCCTGACCTTTCACTGTCTTTCCAGAGCACCCTTGTGTGCCAGGCACTGAACTTGGCATTTTTGTTACTCCTCAGTCAGCCTTGGATATAGACATCAGCGCCATGGGTTTAGCAGTTGTACCAGGATCTTAACAGCTAGAAAGTGCCAGAGCTGAGGTTCAGGCTCAGGTCAGAATGACCTCTGATGCTCCATTCAGAGACTGTGCTGTCCCAGACTCTCCGACATAGCAGGAGTGCAGGGCCTTGATCCCCTAATGCCCAGAGGAGCCTCTAGGCTGCTGCACAGTGCTGTCTGAAGCCTGGCAGGGCAGAGTCTGGAGGAAGGATCCCGGGTCTGCTGGCTATGCTCCTGGCATTGTGATATAGCATGAGCCCCTTTGCAAAGCTGGGCCGAGTTGTGCAAGGGCTCATGCCCTGTGCATGGTCTCCACAGGACTGTTTGGTATGAGCTTCAAGCAAGAGACTGGCCATTTAAGAACCAGCCTGCAGAGGCCTTGATATGGCAGATTGGAAGTGGAGAGGGAATGAAACGTGTCCTGGCCTCCGTCAGCCTGGGGAAGGAAGTCACCGTGAGTAATTACCTGCTCTTTGAGAGGAAACTGGACTGGAGGGTGGGACCAAAGGTGTGACATGATGGCATCCTACATTTACTCACCTGAGAGGTAGGACCAGAGGCAGATGGCAAACCTCTCTGCTGCCAGATAACAGGCCTGAGTCCTTTACCACTCTGTGGTTGCCTCTTTTAAAAAAAGAAAAGGCATCTTAAAAAAATAAAAGACTAGAAGGAAACAATTGATTCTAATTGAATTATGAGATGCAAAGATAGTAAAGCCCTGTATGTTACTATATGCAATAAGAGAATAAAAAAATCACTGTGCAAGCATATGAGCAGTAGAATTGTTATAGTATCAGCTCCTTCTCCATAATGGTTTTTTTTAATGTTCAAGAACAAATCAAAGTTTCCACAACAAATTTGTTGAATACTAGATTGTAATACAGTTGCTAACCTCACATTACTGGTGTTTCACCATTTTTCCACACTGGAGTTTGTGAGTTTCCTTGCGCTGACACAGTGAGATACAAGGACTCTGGGTTTGCCTTTCACTACAGTCGGTGATAATGAGGTGAACCAGTAGGACTGGAGAGAACAGTACTGACTGGATGTTAAGTAGCTGCCAGGGGTGAGTAGGCAGCATAACAAGGGAAGCAGCAGGGCGACCTTGGAGCTCATTCCGGATGAGTTCTAACTAAGGCTCAGAGTTTCCTGTTGCGGTCTGTGCAGTGTTGGCAGGGTCACCGTCAGCAAACTGGAACAAAGTGAGGAACTCAACCTCATCTTCCTCCAAGGTCTTAGTGGATCTTAAAATCTCCCTCCTTTGACGGTAGCAAGCAGCAAGGGCATTGTGGAAATAATTTATGACATTGTATGATGTCCTGACTCCACAGTCGTGCATGTCATCTAGCTGAAGTGCAAAATAACCGTATGTTTGCTCATCCACGGATGGCATCGCTAGTCAACACAGCGCATCCGCGCCAGCTCTTTGGCCAGTCGGTGCCGCTTCATCTGCAGACAAGGGAGGGGGTCGTGAAGATCTCCCTGAAGCTCTGGGGCTCCTCCTTCCTGACCTCATGGGCCAGGGCCACTCCAGCACGGTGCGTCTTGGGTGCCCGAAGAGTGAAGTGGCAGCTGCAAGTGTGGGGCTTGGGCTCGTGGCTGTGGGGCAGCTCAGGCAGCAGTGGAAGCAGCTACGACCTTCTAATCTCTTTAAAAATTATTTTAGCAAAATCAGGATCCTATATCGTTGACTTTAAAGATTACCTTTTCACACTTGGTACTTAATTACAACCTGAGATCATTGACAAAGCCTTATTTTTAAACTTGTCTGCCCTCTGTCCTGTCAGTACTGTGGGATTTTGCAATTAATTCTCTGTTTGGGACTTTTGGGTCATTTCCAGTTTTTCCCCTTTACAATAAAGTTATTAAGGACATCATTGTATAAACCAAAGTGCATGCATGTATGTCTTATCTGAAAGAAGAAAACAGTCTTAGTAAGTTACCCTCCTGGCAGCAATCTGTTACCTTTCTGCGCAGTGTGTGAAGTATGATCTTTAAGGAGGTGAAAGCCTGAGGAACCTGAATGCCGAGCCTGTCAGAGAGCTGCAAGGACATCAGGGCTCAGCACTGGCTCTAAGTTTGGAATCATTCTGGAGTGCTTGAAAAATACCAGGGCCCACACACCCATTGGCTCAGGCAGCTAAGGTGTAGGCCATGTAAAGCCCATAGACCAGGGTTCGGGACCTGGGGCCAGGGATCAAAAAACCTGGCCCAGCACCCTCCTGTGGCTCCGGTCTGGGCCAGGGCCTCCACCAGAGATACCTATGAATTGGCCGGGGTTGGGGCTAAGGTCATAGTTAATTTTCTATCATTGAGATACAATCGACACATTATTAGTTTCATACATGCTGCTTAATGTTTTGATATTTGTATCCTGTGAAACGATCACTGCAGTAAGTCTGGTTAACATCTGTCACCACATACAGCTAGAATTTTTTTTCTTGTGATAACTTTTTTTTTAAAAGCAAAGTTGAAAGCAGGGATGAAAGTGAGTAGGCAGGTAAGAAGAGAGAGGAGGAAGAAACATTTATTGTAGTTGTTCATTTTGGTTATTTTCCCTGGCCCTGGGTCCTCGGGATGTATGGGGACTACATCCAGTGACTACATCCGCTAAGCTGCCAGGGCACACCAGTGTGATAACTTTTAAGATCTGTTCTCTTGCAGCTTTCAAATATACAATGGAATATTATCAGCTATAGTCTCCATGTTATAGATGACATCCCCAGGACTTTTTTATTTTATAACTGGAACTATATGCCTATTGATCCTCCTCACCCACTTAACCTGCCCCCAGCCCCCTATTTTCATATTTAAATGAAGTTTCTCAGGCAATTCTAGTATACAACCAGAGTTTTGAACTAATTGGGAGGATATCTTGTAGTGCAGGGTTATGGGTCCTTTGAAGCCTTTTAAGAATAAATAAGGGATAGGAAATGGGGAAGAGCAGACAAAAGAAAACATTCCAGCAGTCAGCTTCTGGCTGATGAGTTCTCTTTTCCTTTCTGCTTCTTTTTAACACTCTGCTGTTGGAAGGTGAAGTGGATGCTCTTAGTCAATGGCCAAAAAAGTTTTTATTTTTCATCATAGTCAAAAGCTGGGAGTGCCCTCTGAGTGGCTCCTTTCTCTGTCCTTCAGCCACACTGCTGTAAGTTCACCCCCAGGCACTGTTTTCTGTACTGAGACAGCCACGGTGAGTTCATGTGCACAGAAGACACCAAAAGGCCAGAGGGATTTTTAATAAAAACTACCAGTACCTCACCCTAGAAGTTTCTCTCCAAAGGCCAACTTCTCGTTCCGTCAGCTATTCACTCCCTGTCCCTCTACCCCTTCCACTGCTCAACTTCCATCTTTTTTCACTCTTTTATTATTATGGCTTATTGTATGTTGCTATGATTAAATCTCCCATGCTGTGTCTGTAGATTGAGGCTGAAGGTGAGAAGACAGTGCAGTGTGTGCAGTACCATAACAGATTACAGTGCTGTTCGTTGCTGCTCATAGTTCCCTGGGATTGCATTTTCTTCTCTGCGGGTCCATTTCTTCTCTTCCGTCAGTTACCTAAAGGCTCACCGCAGTTGTGTTGGCACAATTGAACCATGGCTTTCTTTGATAAACATTTTTTCCTTGGGATTATTATTTCATGAATTTATAAGACTATAACTTTAAAGAGAATAGTTCACACCATAGTCAGCGTGTGTATCACACCACAGCCACCTCCAGTGCTCTTCACAATTGGACCATGACTTTCTCTTGAAGTTCTAAGTTTTTGTGTATTCCTATAATTTCTAATTGCCTTTCTTCTTTTCTTGGTGGAAGAAGCAGCAGACACCTTTACCTTTTTCCTGAGTTCTTGCAGCTCCTTCTGCATTCTTATTGAATAGAATCTGTTCCATTCTTTTTGGCGCTCACTGATTACTGTCATTTGAATCAGTGGAACTTTCGGACTGCTGCAGATCATCATCTTTCAAATTTTTCCATTCATTCCTGGGTTATACAGCTTCCTGTATCTCATGTCTTCCTATTTATTTGCGCTCCAGCAAAATGAGGGTGAAACCTAAAGCAAAGGCCTCCCAGTCAGTGCAGAGGGGACCATCTGTGAATCATCTCATGCCTGAAAAAGACCTTATTTGTCCTCATACGTGGAGCGAAACTCAACTTTTTCTGGATGCGCCGTCTCATTCTCTCTGGGAATGTCTAGGATCTACTCATTTATCCACGTCACTAACATTTCATAAAAATGTGTTTGAAATAGGTTTGTGTATTTTTTCAGTGAAGTCCCTTTATTGGACCTTTTTGGCTGAAGACTCTTGTTTCCTTAGAAAGTTTTAATGGAAGTTTTCTTTTATTATGTCTGACAGTTTCCTGCTTTGTGTTTTCTTTGATTTTTTTACCCCTGTGGAAATTAAACATAATTTGGTTTTAGTGAACTTTCATGTCTTTTACCATCTTTCATATTTTCCATCTCTCTCTAAAATTGGGGATTTCCTTGGTTATCTTCTAGTACTTCTACCTTGTTTTGTTTTAAATTTATACTGCTGGCACACCCTGGTGGCTTCGGGGTAAGTCATTGGCCTCCAGCTGGAGTGGTCCACGTGCATCCCAGGAGCTGGGGCTGCAACCCAGGGTGGGGCAGTGGGGAATAACCAGGATGAACAGATAAATAAGTAAATGCTGCTTCTTCCCTCTTCCTGCCTGCCTATTCACCTTCATTCCTGCTTGTACCTTTCTTTAAAAAAGGAAGTTATACTATTAATTTCAAACACTTCCTTATTGGTTGAATTCTTTTTATGGTACTATGACCTGGTTATACGGAACAGATTGCACACACACACGCTCCCTCCAGAGTTTGTGTCTTTGGTCTTGTGTGACATGGCAGGCAAGCCCAGGTGTCCAGTTGTATTTAAGACGAGAAACCCGAGCTGCTGAGCTGTGGGTGTACCCATTCTCCCCGTTCCATGTGTGGTTTCTCCCTGGTTGTGTGTGCAAGCTTTGTTCTCACAGGTAGATCTCCTGAACTGAAAGGCTGAAGGAGTGTGCTATGTATGTGCTCAGAATTGGCACTAAAATGCCAAAGTGAGAAGGTTTCACTCGGGAACACTGGGGATCACTGTTCCATTCAGTCCAACCTCTTCCCTCTGCTTTGTCCCTCTTGTCACCCCAGCCTCCATTCTTAACACTCCGAGGCTTACACCTCCGTCACAGCCCCACTCTGCACATGGCCTGAGCATCTTACATTTCACTCACCAACAGGCTGCCTTCTGCTTTCTGTTCTAAAAATCAGCAACCCCGTTCCTGATCTTCTTGCTGTTATCTGTTAACTTAATTACTATTGTTCCAGGGAGATCTACAAAAGAGGGGAAGATAGGCTATGCACCTCATTTTGAACTGGAAGCATGCAAGTTCTTCTGAAATTCAGTTATTTCTCAGCTCTGCTTCAGAAAAGGCCAGTCATCTGAGTGTCAGCAGGCTGTTAGGTGGAGCACAGGCTTGGGTGCGCTTGAAAGCATTAGGGACCCTGTGCAGAGGCCCCAGCTGGGCCCTCCACCCTCTCTCTCAGCCATCGCTCACACCCACTAATGCCCACTCCACTTGCAGGAAATACTGTCTGCCTGCTGGGCGTTTGACCTCCAGGAGAGGCCTAGCTTCACCCTGCTGATGGACATGCTGGAAAAACTACCCAAGCTGAATCGGCGGCTCTCCCATCCCGGCCACTTCTGGAAGTCTGCTGAGTAAGTAGCCCCTCAGGGAGCCCAGCCTGCCCACCAGGCACCTTAGGGGGCACCCTCCGCTATGTCTGTGCAAGACTTTGATCTGGGGAAGACACAAAGCCTGTTAGCCAAAGGTGACTAGTCTCCTTGCCCAAGTGACTTGGTTCTACATGATTACTTCAGAGGCTCCTTTGTGCAGATGAGCAGCTCTAGTTCTCTGTGAAAACCTGTATCACCTTTGTCAGAGTAGTGCTGATGCTGGGCCTAGGCTAGGCCAGGACAGAAAGAGTCTGCCAAAGATGAAGCTAGATGGGAAGTCAGAGCAGCGTGAACAATGGAGCCCTAACAGAATCATCAGAGTGGATATTGCTTAAAGTGGTACAGACTCAGGACAGAACTTTCTAGCCCCGAATTAGCCACCTATTATGGAAACCACCTCATCTTGGTTTATGTGGTGCCTTGATGCAAAAAGCCTCTCCTCATTTCTGTGTAATCATATAATCCTTCGCACCTTTGGGTGCAGCAGTGGTTTCCACTGGGCACTGGAGACCACTGTTATCTCTCTGCTTTCTGCCTTATTCCCTTTTGCCCTTGTCCCTCTGGCCTCTGCCAGAACAATCAGATCTGCATAAACCCTTTGTGAGAATCTGGGAAAGTCTGTCCTCTGGCTTCAGTTTCCACAGCTTAAAAACGTGAGGGTTCAAGCTAAACAAATAAATGAGCCCAATAAAAACAAAAATAGTTTGTAAGATCAGATAGCATTTACAAGAAAGGAAGAAGTTGGGTGGGCAAATCAGGTAAAAGGAATCAATTATATGGTGAAGGACTAGATTAGACTGTTGGTGATAAACTGATTGCATTATATGCATATGTTTGTTTATGATGATGTACACCTTAAACTTATATAGTGTTATGATGCAATTTTCTTTCAATAAAAAAAATTTCTTTGGCATGCCCTGGTGACCTAGAAGAAAAGGCCATTGGGTGCAGTCCACAAACATCCCAAGGACCCGGGTTTGAGACCTGGAGCCTGGAGAAACAACCAAGGTGAACAGCTAAATGAAGTGAGTAAAACATTTCTCCCTCCTCTCTCTTCCTGCCTGCCTGCCTGTTCATCCTCATTCCTGTCTGCACCTTTGGCAGGAAGAGAGAGGAGGAAGAAGCATTTTATTCACTTCATTTAGCTGTTCACTTTGGTGGTTTCCCTGGGCTCCAGGTGTCGAGCCCAAGTCTTTGGGATGTATATGGACTGCACCAGCTGAAGGCCATGAAATTAACCTCTAAGCCACCACAGTGTGCTAATAAAATTTTTAAAGTAGGAGTTGGGCAAACTTGTAAAGGACCAAGTGGAGAGAATATTTTAGACTTTCAAGCCAAGAGGGAAATTTGAGCTTCAGCTCCTGTCTTTGGGACTTTGTGAGCCTGGCAGCAGTGCACACAATGATACGCCACAAACAGTATCTGTTGCAATGATTCAACTTTGTGCTCTGGTGCAGGAGCAACCGAAGGCATTACGTAGTCAAGCAGGTGGGCTGTGCTCCAGTAAGAGACTTTATTTGTGGATGTTGAAACTTGAGTTTCATGGAGTTTCCTTGGGTCACAAATTACTTGTCTTTTGATTTTCCCCCCAACCATTAAGAAAAGTGAAAAACATTCTTAGTTTATAGATTGTGCCAGAAACAGGTGGTCGGCTATAAATGACTGAACCTCTGGATGAGATGAATGGTTTTAAACTTATTAAGGTGAAAGGCATTTTGAAAAGTGAAATCTCACGCAGATTCCCATAAATGAGGCGGCCTGTCCTGATAGCCGTGGCCGCAGAAGCCTGTCTGTCCTTTCAAGGTAGACCTCGAGGCAGCCAGTGCAGGTTCGGGGTGGCCCGGGACTTACGTCACTGACACTCAAAGGCTGCCGCTGGGTCCCACACCTGCTACTCGGCAGCACACCTCCTTGTCTACAAGGGGCCAGAGAGTAAATGTTTTGAGCTTACAGATCATATATGGTGTCTGTCAGAGTTCTTTGGGGGAGGGTTTTATTTATTTTTTCACTTTTTATACAACTTTTTTAAATGTGTCCAAGCCTCTTGTGGCTGGGTTTGGGTTTACACCATTTTGTCAGTCCTTGTCTTAAAAATAAACCACCCTGCCATCAAGCTGCAGGTGAGGGGAAGCCCAGCCTAGGTTAGCCAGCCAGAGGATGCAAGTAGGAGAGCCTGTTGAAGAAATGTGGTAGATTTTGCTGATGTAGATCAAATTGGAGGGAGAATCTGGAGGAATGATTAGTTGGGGGCTAGGGAATACTTTATCTTACAATGCAATGTTAGATTCACTGTCTTGCTCTTAAGATGGGTCAGAGTCCAGTCCAATAGGAGAAGTGGAATGCTGCCATTAGAGAGGTAGGTTTTACCTGAGTGCCGCTATTTGCCCGAGGAGTCAGAAGACCACGGCCAGGCCTCTAGCAACAAGGAACCCTGGCCAAGACAAGTGGATACAGGAATCATTGCAGCATGTGGGGTGCTCTGAAGAAGCACAGCCCCTGGGAGCAGAGGGAGGGGCCTCTCCGCCCACCCCAGGAAGGGTTTGCAGAGGGTGGGTCCTTGGAGCTGGGTTTTGAGCAGGAATTATCCCGGCAGATACCAGGAGCCTGGGGTTCTCCTGGACTTGCAGAAAGTTCAAGCATCTGTTTATTCAGACCTTGGGCAACTTGTTTAAAAGCCTGGGCCCTGGTTTTCTCATCCACAAAAGAGAAGACTGCGCGAGGTGGGTGCTGGCACTTGGAGGATGATTCTGGATTCCATAAAGGCTGTGCGGACCTGCCTGCTCTTGCCATGGGTGGGAAACCAAGCCGCACTTAGGGGTTACTGTCTACCCAAAGCAACCAGGTTTAGCCCCTTGTAAGAAAGATTGCCAGCAAACCTGAATGAGTCTGTTAAAGCTTCCTGTTCATGATTTTCACCTTTACACACTCAGCCTCTAATTCTCATTTTCTCTTTTCTTTTCCATTGGTCTTGTTGCTTTTTTATTTTGGGGCGGGTGGCGGATGTGGTGGCCTGTCTGTCATCCCCCCTCCATCCTGGTTCCTGTGGCCCCGACTCCATCCCCTGCTGGACCACACTCTGCCCGCCTGGTGAAACGGTGGCGGGCACTCCCAGTCGCTGGCAGAGCCGCTACTACGGGAAAGGACGTTACGGCCACCCTGACTTTAAGAACGCCTGTCCAGTTCTGGAGGAATAGTGTGTCTTCTGTTCTTTCCCTCACTCTGCCTGTTTGTGTGCTTCCCTTAGCATACCCTGCTTCCTGTCTGTCTCTGCCTCCAGCCACCCCGTCTGTGTGTTTCATTCCCATAAACTAAAGGGAAGCCCTTGCCGCTGAAATGGCCACCTGCAAGGGTGATTCAGGCTGTGTTTCTCTTGCTGAGAGACGGTCCAGAGCTTGTGGAAGGCCTCTGTCTCCACACCTTGGTAGATGATGGCTTGTCCTGGGTTGGGAGAGAACATGGATCATTGGTCCCCAGGTCTCTGAGCAGAGCTTGAAGAAGGGAATGCAGTGCACAGGATAGTGAATTCTAGAAGTCAGTGTTGACTGTCAGTGGGCCTGTGGGCCAACCTCTGTAAGGCCCTGAGGCTATCCTAGCGGGTCTGGGGAGGGCTCTTTGTGCCCAGCTCCCACCCACACTCGCTCTGCTGCCTAGCCTGGGGTGGAGCGGGCTATTCCTTGTTCTCTCTGCAGGGGAAGAGGGCTCTGCCTTGGCCAGGCCTGCCCTGCATGAGGCAGATTCTGACGCTGCTCTTTCCCCTCTTCTCTCTCCTCCATAGGTTGTAGGCCTGGCTGCCTTGCATGCACTGGGGCTTTCTTCCTCCTAATCGACAAGCCAGCACTGCGACTCCTGCTCAGACGCAAACTGAGATGCGGGCATTAACCCAGGGGACGCCATCTCTGCCGCTCCACACTTCTCTCCTGAGACTTTCTTTTGCCTTGTTTTTTAAACTGGTCTGCTCCCTTTCCTCAGCCTATGTGTGCCTAAGATGAGCACACAGATGAGCCCCCTAATGAGCTTTGAACTGCCTCCCTGGACAGGGCTTCATTTCCCCAGCCTCCTCCCCTGGGGTGCTCTCGTTTTGTTTGGGTGGTCCTATCTCCCTACTAACTCCTCAGCAAGACTTATCCCACCATCCTCGAGCACACCCGCATTCAACCGGGGGCCACAGTATGCATGGAGGGGGAGGAGTTTTGCTTGGCTGTTAACCCGTGGGGTCTTGTCCAACAAGGAGTGGAATGACTTCACAGCTACCCAGTACCAGTCCCCTCCTGTAGGCCGAGGGTGACAGACACCAAAAGTCCTATTTCTGTGAAAGATAACAGTTTGGAAGAACTGTGCCCTCAGTGGCATGCTCAGGAAAGTTGTCCTAAAGCAGAGGCTGGGGAAGGCTGGTCTCCCCATCTTTCATGAGATGCCTCTAATGAAAACAAAGTTTCTGACCCCTCCCCTCACAAGTCATTGCCTTTACATCTGCCCAAGGCAGATGCAAAGCACCAAACCCCAAGTCAGCGTTCAAGAGTGAGGCTGGCAGGTGCACACAGTTGCGGCACTGCTTACCAAATGCAGCTCCAGAGCCCCAGACACCCTGACTCCAGGCTCTAAGAGGTGGGCTCCGAGAATCCGCATTTTAATTTGCCTCTCAGATGGCCCTGATTCCAGGGCTGAGGACCATTTCTAAAAGGAGAACGTCATGTCACGTTATGTAATGGGGTCAGGTTTCCCTTCTCCCCGAAGTCCACTAGGAGCAAGAGCTTTCCTGAGCTGCAGTGAGAAGCAGTTCAGACGAACCCACAGCAATACTGGGCACACTGGGTGCTGGGATTCCAAGAGAAGCAGGCTGCCCCCCAGGGGATTGTGGCCAGGAGCAGCTCTGCAGGGCTGTGGCGTGCAGTCATCCTCACTTCTTGGGGGGGCCTGGCCCACTCCTTTGCTAACGTTACCCTAATTCCAGTCGAGACCAGCAGGGCTGTAATCCTTATTTTTGTTCCTCTTTGCAGCATTAACAGCAGCAAAGTTGTACCCCGGTTTGAAAGGTTTGGCTTGGGCGTCCTGGAATCCAATAACCCAAAGATGTAGCCAGCTGTGCGGTTGTTCTGCTGATTTCTCTTTCTTAAATGTATTTTTAAAACACCCAAACAACCATCAAGACAAAGCACGCATACTCTTTGAAACTTCAGCCACCCCTCCTGAGCGCTGCAAACCAGGAGCACGGGGCTTCAATTCAGACTGTCCGTTCATGGAAACACTGGGGTCCAGGAAATGAAGCTGCGTCTGCTGTTTCTGAGACGACACCACCAACACCAAAGCTGTCCTGATAGGCGGCACATGTTTACATGTATGCTCTTCAGAATGAACGTGATGTTTTACAGTAGATTGTAATAAAAGCAGTCCACAGAGGTGCACTGGCGCCGTGACTGGGATGGCAGGAGTGACCATCCCCTCTGGAGGACCCTGTAGGTTGTGAGGGGCCCACACCGGACCTAAAGGAAGAAAAGCATAGTGACTGTGGCTGTTGGGGAACCAAAGGTCTGACGTGGCCTCTGCTTTGACCCTAAACCCCATGTGAGGGCGTCCCCGTGTCCTAGCCCTGGGATGCTTCCCTTTCTCCTCTTGTAGATGAAGCCCTGGCTGGGAACTGAGCTGGATGCGGGGGTCATGTGTTCCCAGAGAGCTTGACTTTACCTCTGACACCTATGCTCCCACCCCTCCCTGGTAGAAAAGTAGAGATAGATAAAATGCATGTAACATCGAGAGTGATCCAGTGCTTCCTAACCAGGGTTTCCTCTGACTGTGGAGCTGTTTCTTTTTTTTTTTTCCCACAAAGACCTCCCCCCACCCCCCCACCCCCACCGGCCCTGACCTTTTAGACACATCCCAGTCCCTGACTGTCATTTGACTCCAGAGCTAAACTCAGCTTAGTTGCTGTGTAATCCGTGAAGGCATGCTGGATGAGAACAAGGCAAGCGGGAACAGACAGAGTAGTAGCCAGTGGGTCCCTAGCCTGCCCAGCCACAGGGTGACCTAACCTTTTAGGAAGATGCTGTCAATCATGCTAGGGGGCCCGAACTTCTTCACTTCCCCTCCCTGCCTCCTCCACTGCCCATGTCAGAGGGCTGAACTAAGATGGGAGCCATGTGCCCCCGCCTCTTTGATTTAGACCTAGCAAGCAAGTCCCACCAGTGTTCAGAGCCTTCCCAAGCATTGAGTCAGTCTCCTGTGTCCATCTGAACTGGAAGGAAGGGCTAGATTTGGGAAAGTCCTTGATAGGAGAGTGTCCTGCCTAAAGAGTTCCAAATGGCAAAGAAGCCGCAAGTGGGTGTCATGTCATGTTAGCTCCAGAACCAGAAAAGACAGAGGATTCCAAGAGCGGAGACAGATTCAGACACGAAATGTGTGTCCATGCTCAAGCAAAGGTAGGAGAGCATGTGACCCTCACACCAGCGAAGGTCCCAGTCTTCAGAGCCTCCTGGATTCTGGTCAGCATGTCAGAGATTGAGCTGCTCTGCTGAATGCTGAGAGGGGCTGCCTTCCTGCCTCTGGCAGGCACCTCTTGTCCAACACGTACCCGAAGAGCATAGCCATGCAGTGGTACAAGCACGAAGGCGCCCCACTGCCCACCAGACCCCAGACGTGAGCCGTTAGTGTGCCTGTGTGGGGTGGGAGGAAGACATGTGAGCCAGCTGGCTCAGCTCTGGGGCGGTCCAGCCACCCCCGTCAGTACCCTGACATCCCCCACCTGGAGTCACATGGTGTGACTAAGGCTCTTCCCTACACACCCACCTCTTCTCAGAGGCTGTAGTTTCTCACCTTTCTTCAGCCCTATTCCTACGGAAGACACATGGGCTATCTCATGAGTGTCCCTCTCAGGTCAGCTCCAGATGCTTCCAGTGCGCATCTGCAGCGTCTTGTGCAGTACCAGCCAGTGCTGGAGCCGTCTCAGTTCCTGCCCTTGAGGAACTGACCATTAGTGGGGCCTGATTTCTTCTAGGAACCCCAAGGGTGAAACTAAGGGACGAGGAGCCACCCCATTTCCTCTTCAAGGCCCTGAACCACCTCTGCCCTACCTGTCATTTGAGATGCCTGAAGAAAAGTCCCCCATATGGCCCTCTTCTGTGTAAGTGACTGTGAACCGGGGTTAGGAAGACAAGCTTGCCCTTCCGTGGCCACCTTGGAAACACATGAAGGATGGCGGATACTGTGAATCAGCCCTCACAGCTAGCTGTGAAGGGGATGGAGAAGGCTGGGAGCCCCACTTGACAGGAGCTTTCAGGGTTATGGAGGTCCCCACCGCTATCCGAAAGAAACCCATTTTGACCCTGGAGCCCTGCCGATGCCCAGCCTCCAAAGCCTTAGGGCTGTGTCCCCGCTGCCATTAGCCACCAGAGCCATAGGCCCCCTGAGTTTTCATCCACTTCAAGGTCTGAATGCTAGCAAGTTCTCAGTTGTAAGAAGCAAAGTTGACCTCTCCATGTCCCCAGATCGAAGATGTGTGCTTGGCCCTGGCATCCGTCTGCCGTCTCGTGGCATTTCTAGTCACAGAAGGGAGGGGTGCGCCCTGTAGACGGCGTGGATCTGGGGGGTGGGCAGAGAAATGTGAATGAGATTAGGGAGCTTGTGTGATGCTGTGGTGTCAGCCAGGGTTTCATCGGTGTGTGCAAACCCAGCGTCTTCTGTAGCCACGGGCACACACTTGCTTTTTTGAATGTGATGTAAAATTTGTACAGTAAAAGTTTTTATATTTTCTATCAACTGCGTTTGTCTTCCAGAAATGCTATTAATTTAAATTAAAATGGTTAGTAGTAACAAGTGTGCTGTATTTGTTTTTTCACCACGGGCAAGCACACATCCTCTGTGCTGAGCAAGGCCTGGATGTCTGGAGTTTTGTGAATAAAGTTGTACCACGGTGTCCCAGGGCTCGTGTCTGCTTGGGTCAGATGAGGGAGCGGGTGGCAGTGGGGGAAAGCAGTGGGCTGGGCAGCATGGAAGATGGGAATGGGGGGCGTGGTGTTTAGACGCCCTCTGAGAGTTCCATTCAAAAGAAGAGGGAAGTTAAGCCTGGACCTGGGAGGCAGGTGTTTCCTAGGAATATGGAAAAGGAACAGCATCAAAGGCTCAGGATGCACAGAGGAGGCTTGTCTCGTCCCTAGCAGTCATTGAGCCAGTGAGCAGACCCACTCCGTGAGTTTCTCCTCAGTGAGGAGCCTTTACCTGTGGAAGCCTTGGGGAGCGGGGATGGTCATGCTTCAAAATCTTACTTCTAGAATCATCTTGTTGCCACTTGTACAGAGAGGTGCCTTGGAGGTGGGGGAGCAGTACCGATAAAAAGGAAACCAACATTTTAGGGGTGCCTACGCTGAACCAGGTTGGTAATTTCTATACATCACTTCACTTTAATCCTCAGCAGCACCATGAGGTAGGAATTGTGATGAAGAAACAGGCACTGAAGTTAAGGTACTGACCCAAGATATAGCTGGGGGATGGCTAGTCCAGGGCTCGGGCCACAGCCCCGACTCCAGAAGCTCCCTCTCATCAGAAGTCAGAGAATGTACTGGTCAGACGTTTACTGAGGACCTTCTGTGCTAAGTGCTGGAATAAAGATAAAACGGCAGTGCCCTGGCCTTCAGCCATGAGCCCTGTAAGTGGCCCAAGAAAAGGGATCCTCAGTGTGCCTGGCAGGTGACCTTGGAACCAACTTGAAGGATGAGTAGTAGGGTACATATAACCAGGATGGCCTCCCCTGCAGGGACAGCATATTGAAAGGCTAAAAGGTCTGGGAACAAATACATGGTGTGTTTAGAAAACAAGTCTTTCAGCTGTTGTAAAATGGAACCCAGGGAATAGAATGAGTGTGAAGAGGACCCTGTAAGTCACAACCCAAGAAGTGTAGCCTTCAACATGGTGACTGTGGAGGGCCATTGAAAAATCCTTGAGTAGGAAAGGGCCCAGATTAGATTTCTGTTTTCAGATGTCTAGGATGGGCTCGGTGGAGCCAACCTAGAAGCTGGAGGGACAATGAGCAGAGCTTCGACTGGACATGAAGGAGAGATGAACATCCAGGCTGACTCAGACACTTGCCCTTGTGGGTGATGGAGACAAGGTGAGTCTATGGACAAAGAGCAGGAGGAGGGACCGAGCTCAGCAGGCATCCAGCTGAGAGCTGCATGGCAGAGGGACCTGGAAGATGGAACCTGGGAGACAGGCTTGGCAGTTAAGACTTGACAATGGCATGTTTGAACTTGTGAGAATGCACCAGGTCACTGATAGCACTCGCTGACAGTGTCTTTCTGGCTGAGACTGCCCACTTTTGCCCTGTGTCTTCTAACTCTGTTCTTGTAAACAGGTAGACCCATTCTCCAACCTCCTTTGCTTTGAGTGAACACGAGATTGATTTTACTTGGAAAGGGGGTGCCTGGCTCACAAACCCCCACAAGCATATCTCTGTCCTCCCTTGTGCCTGGCCAGAGCAGAGACCCTTCAAGGGTGACTTTGAAAGCCAGCTGCTGAAGATGATGGCATCACCCAGTCACTCTGAAGGTCTGCGTGACTGTCGGTGAGAAAGGGAAATTCCCCTACCCCTCTCAGTTCTTCTCAGTCTGCTTGAAAAATCAAATCAACATCGGACACAGTAGGAGAAAAAAAAATGATGTAGATAGAATCTACACAGATGTGAATTCCAAGGTTGTTGAGGACAAACAAAAGTACATTCTAAGCTAAGGAATGAGATAGGGGCCTGTGGCTTTAAGGAGAGAGGAGGGAGGTTCACACAAAAAGAGGGTGAATTATGATGAATACCAGATGCTTCTCTGCCATATAGACAGGTTTCTCCAAAAGAAAATTTATTTCTGATTAAAAACTAATTCTGTGTAAGACCCCCAGTTTTTGTTATTCTAGATTTATGGAATGGTGTTTCCTATGAGCCTGCAGGACCTCAAATGACCTCACTTTGAAATAATTCACATGCCAAAGTAGCATGTCTTGGGGAGGCCTATCCATCACTGCTTTGGGTAAAAAGAGGGAGACCCCACTTCTCAGAAAACAGACACTTTCATAGGCCTCCACCACCAGGAGAAAGAATGCCAGCCTTGATTATTCTTATTCCTCCAGTGGCTTTGGTCTAGCTGTAGTACTAGGAGGAATCTCGCATGAGTAAAATAGACCAAGTGCTCACTTGTTAAATGCTCAAGAGTTTTTTCAATGCTACAAAGAAATGCTTTATCTCCCATTTTTTTCTGACAAACTTAGTCCCTTTTAGTTTATCCTTTGTTTTTTCACTTTGACAGTGATGTAAGTATAGAGAAACATTTCTTTTAAGAAGCCCACAATAGAAGTGCAATGACAGATAGCTACTGACACTTGCCCTTAGTGTTGGGGAAACATCAGGGAATAGTGGGGATTGTGGCTAACTGGAGAAGACACACTAAGGAGGCAGCTAGTACTCAGCTATGGATAATTGTTGCCTCATGGGAACAAAGCAGCCATATGCGCAGCTAAAGTTCAGCTACTATGAGAAAAGGGAGAATAGACATTGAGGAACACAAGCAATATTCAAGTCCCAGCCCTCTCACTTATTGGCTGCAATCTGTCACAAGTGACTGCACCTCCCAGAATCTCAGACTCCTTATTGATAAAGTGGGATCATGCTCCTTGGCCTAGTTACCGTGAAGACTAAATACATGATGTTAGACAGCACTTAGCACACGGTAGGTGCTCAAAGCCCAGGGCTGGCCTCTGTGGGCAGGATCTACTCCCTTCCTATCCCAGAAGATCAGCTGTCCCCTGGAAGGGGAACTACACATCGACCCCAGCCCAAACAGACTCCAGCTATGAATGGTCTTCAATGTTTGTACCAGGTGGGGGGCACATGACACTCTAGTTCCAGTGGGATGCAGTTTTCCACCTCCCACCCCTATCCCACCTTTAAATTAAAAAAAAATTCTAAGCTGGGAGGCATTGGAGAAGTATACACACATAGGCTCATTCATCTTATCACCAAGTAGGAACATAGTACCTACTACCTCCTACCCTGAGCATATGGGAAGGGAGGTAGTGCCAGCCATCTGAGCTCTAAAACTGATCCGATCCCTCTTTTGCTGGGTAGATTGGGCAAACCTTCCACAGCAGTGTGGAAGGAAGCAAGGACAAAGTCACGGAGGAAGCAGCCCCACGACCTCTGTGTCTGCAGCAGTGCTGGGAGGGGACAGAGGAGCTACATGTAAAAAGAACTACAGAATTTTAGTTGGTAGGATTTTAGAGAGCCACTGAGTGATATATCTAACAAAAATAGTAAAAATAATCTTGGGCTATATTACTAGAGGCAGTATCTAGAAAGAAGGTAGGTGAAGTCTCCACACTGTAGTGCTGGTCAGATTCCATGGGTATAAGGCCTATAGTTATGAGCTCACATCAGGAAATCAGGACAAAGTAGAACATCACTGAGTGCCTCCTACGTGGCAGGGCCATGTAATACATAATGCTTTGCATATGTTTTCCCATTCCAGAGTAGGCAAATTATAGAAGATAAGTATCACCCTAATTTACTGAGGGTCACTGCAGTGAATAATCAGCCTCGGGTCATCCAACCAGCAAGTGAAGAAGCTTGGATTTGAAACTAAGTCTGGCTGGCTCCCAGTGTGTGCTCTTGCTTCAGCACTCGCGCTCCCCGAGGATGATGCCCCACTCCATGGAAAGCACCATGCGGTTCCACATCCCATTCTAATCAAGAGGTTGAAAGGGAATGGACTCATTGTTTCATTTCTGTTCAGCAGAGCAGCCTCCAGCCCCATTCCTTGCCACTTCTCTGGCACAGGCCCTGGATGAGATGGTGTTGACAGGATCTAAAGTTGAGACTGAGGCTCTGGGCTTCCCACTCCCCAGGCGCAGAGACCACTGATCAAGAATGAGACAGGAAACAGGTTCTGGCAGAGCCTCTGCATCCAAGGGATTAGAGCAGGAATCTCCTAGGCCGTGGTTCCTACAACAGAGAAGTGAGGCAGGGGGTGCAAAGGTTATCTGCACAGACTCCATTGTTGTGGGTATTTTCTACCTGTGTGACCTTGGGCAAGTTGCTTCACCTGTGTGTGCCTTCATTTCTTCCCATGTCAAATGGGCATAATTGTACCTACTTCATAGAGCTGATGGGAGATTAAATGTAAGACACCCAGATTATTTGCCTAGCATATAATCAACACAATACAAGTATAAACTTAAAATTTTTAAAACCTGTTCATTACCTCCTCTATTCTCATCTGGTTCCCAGTTGTGTGTCTGCATTACCCTTCAAATACGTGCTTAAAGAGGTAGCAAAGAAATTTCCCCCTACCCCTGTGGGTTGGGTGAACAATTATATTAACATCAGACAGATTAGTAGAAGAAACAATTTAATTACATACATGTGGAGAACACACATGGATGTGAATTCTAAAGTAACCAGGATAAAACAAGGGCATTTGTCCCAAGCTAAGGAATGGAGGCCAGGTTTCCAAGGAGAGAAGGGGTATTCACATGAGGAGGAGAGGGTGACTCATATGACAAACACCAGATAATATGTAACTAGTTGTTTGCTCTGCCATGTAGTGTTCTCCAGCAGAAAGGCTACTTCTGGTAATAACCCTAATTCTGAGTAAGACCCCCAATTTACATACTTTAGGCACTTAAGAGAATGGTGAAAGATGTTTAGGAGCCTCCAAGGTCTCTGTGACCTTTGCTGGAAGTAGATCACATGCCAAAGTGGCACATCTTGGTAAAGCCAGTTCTGAACATCTTGGGAGGCCTGTCCATCAAGCTAATCAAGGCAGGGACTGTGCCCAAGTCCTTACGGTACCCCAGGGCCCAGCAGTTATTGACTGTAGCAGTCACTGGATGTTCCATGTATTTCTGGTTCCATCTGTTCTTTCAGAATCTTGATAATCCTCATCAAAAGGTGAAATCTCCCCCCCACCCTTGAGCCTGAGAGGGCACAAATAGAGTGTGAGCAAATAGTGTGGTGGAAATGGGGCTGTGTGACACTGAGGCTAGGTTAAAGCAGGACACACTCCCACCTGACTCAGCTCACTCAGGATGCTCACTCTTCAAACTCAGCCACCACATGGTGGGGAGGGCCAAGCCATGTGCAAAGTCTGTTAGTAGGTGTTCAGCCAATCACTACAGCTAAGTTCTCAGCCAACAACCAGCATCAGTCAACAGGCAGATGTGTTAGTGCAAGAGTCCTCCAAGGGTTCCAGCCACAGCCTCTGAGTCATCCCTGCTAATGCCGAGTGGAGCAGAGATGAACTCTCCCCTCTGACCCTGCTCAAGTTCAGACTTGTAAGCCAAATAAAGACTGGTCTTAAACTACAAAGTTTTAGTATAATTGTATGTTGCCGTACATAACAGAACATGGAGACTTCTGGTCAAGATAGTGAGACTCATATCCTCCCCACAGAGCAAGTAGGGTTTCACCTATTATCCAGAAATGAACACTGAGGAAAAGCAGGCACAAAGGCTATAGAGACACAGCAGCAATCGTGACCACAAAGGACAGGCGAAGACGTCAGTGTTCAGAGTTACACTGCAGATTTGGGATTTGGGATTCGGATTTCAGAGTTGGGGTGGAACTCTGGGAAGAACTGACACTCCCAGGAGTTACAAAAGTGCCAGAGAGCCCGTCCTGCAGGACAGCAGAAAGAGGACCAGTGCCCCACTGATTTGAACAGAAAATTATACTGGGTTCCACCATAATCAGAAGGCAGCTAGGGGGATCCCCAACTCCCACCTGTCCCACCATATTGCCCTGGAGCCACAGGACCTGCCCACTGGAAATCCTGCCCCCTGGATCAAAGGAAGAAGGGAGTCTTCAGAGGGAGAAACTGTCAGTGCTACCTGCTAGAGCCACACTGTGCGTGGAGGTAAAACTGCAACCTAATTGCCGGTTGTGGGCCAAAAGCAAGGTGGTCATTATGATTCAGAGCTGGGAGACTGGGGGAAGGCCCTGCATCCCCCACACAAACTCCACTCCATAGGCTAAACTCTCAGGCAGCAGCAGGGGTCCACATAGGAACTTCAACAAATGTAACCAGTGGTGACACCATAAAACTCAAGAAATTACAGTGTCCAATCCAAGATCCAGACTTACTTGGTACAAGCTGATACCATACACAAGGTCATCACTGCAGGGATCTAATCCACAGAAACATAAATAGAATGCCAAAGACATCAAAGACAGAGAAATATACTTGAAATGATGGATCCAATCAAAAACCTAGGGAAAAATCTAAATACAACAAATGTATGCAAACTACCTGAGAATGAATTTTGGACAACAATGATAAACATACTCATAGAAATCAAGAAAATGATACAGGAAGAAAAAGAACAACCAAAAAGAGAAAGAAGAAATGAAGCAAGCTATCCAAGAAATGACGACTACGATAGCTGAACCAAGTAGGATGGAGGAAGCCTCAACAGAATCAGTGAGCTAGAAGCTAGGACAGAGGGATGCACTCAAGCAAATCAGCAAAGAGATAAAAGAATGCAAAGAAATGAAGACAGCATTCAAGAAACAACTGTGTCATAGAGGTTGTAGAAGAAGAGAAATAAAAGGAGGTAGAAACTGTATTTGAAGAAATAATAGCTGAAAATTTCCCTAACCTGAAGGATGAAGCAAACCTCCAGACTCAGGGAGCTCAAAGAGTTCCTAATAAAAGAAACCCAAACAAATACACATAGACCCATTGTCATCAAAATGTCAAAAATACAAGATAAAGACAGAATCTTAAAAGCAACAAGAGAGAAATGAGTCACATACAGAGGAGCCCCCATAAGATTGTCAGCAGATTTCTCAACTGAAACTCTACAGGCCAGGAGGGAATGGCATAATGTATTCAAAGTGCTGAAAGAAAAGAATTTTTAACCTAGGATGTTATATCCTGAGAGACCATCATTCAGAACTGAAAGAATGGTAAAAAATATTTTCTGCTAAGCAAAAGTTAAAGGAATTTATCACCACAAAACCAGCTCTACAAAAATTCTAAAGGATGCTCTATGATGTGTAAAGAAACTCCGCTTAAAACCAGTCATGACAGCAACTCTCCAAGAGACAAAAACATGGATAGTTAATAATGAGTGGGAGACAACTGCTTTCATGTAAAAATAGGAAGTAAACATAGAATTCTTCATGCTAATTTCATAGTAACCTCAAAATATATTTCCAAGGGAAAACAAAGCAGCAAACAAAAAGGGAAACCAATCAAAACATACCTACACCCAACCCACCTAAGAGAAAAAGAGAAGAACAAAGGCACTGTCTGGAAACAATACACAGAAGAAAAATGACGATAAACAGTTACATCAATAATCACCCTAAAGTTTAATGCCTGAACTCACCAGTCACAGAGTGGCTGAATGATTAAAAAGCACAACCCAACATTCTGCTGCATGTAGGAAACTCAACCTTCTTTCAAAAGATAAACAATAACTCAAAATCAATGGTTGGAAGATAATCCTACAGTCAAATGGTAACCACAGAAAAGCAGGAACACATATATCAGATAAACAGAGTTCGAACTAGAGAGCGTAACAAAAGGAAGTGATAGACATTATATGATTAAGGGGTCAATCTGGCAAGAACATACAGTGCTTATTCACACATATGCAACAAATGAAGGAGCATCAAAACATATTAAGCAACTATTATCAGAAACGATGAGACATCAACAGCAGCACAATAAATAATGACTTCACACCCCAGTGGACTTATTTCCAGGAAAGGAAACAAAATATCTTAAAATGTGTACGGAACAACAAAAGATCCCGAATAGCCAAAGCAATCATGAGAAAAAGGAACAAATTCAGACATTGAGTAATAGTGATCAAAATGGTATGGTACTGGAATAGTGACAGAGGCCCAGACCGGTGGCATAGAACTGAAGCACCAGAAACTGACCCACTTACTTACAGTCAGTTAAACTATGACAAAGGAGCGAAAGGCACATGATGGAGAAAGGAAATTCTCTTCAAAAACGGTTTTGGGAAAACTGAACAGCCACATGTGAAAGAATGAAGTTAGATCATTCTCTAACACCATTCACGAAAATTAAATAAAAATGGACTACAGACTTAGATATAAACAGGAAACCATAAATTCTTGGAAAAAAAACATAGAAAAGACATTCCATGATACCACCTTAGGGATGCCTTTGGGAACTCAACTCCAGCAGCAAGGGAAACAAAAAGGAAAATTTACCAACACAGAGGGAAGGGCTGCTGATTTAGGGGAGCAGAGAGCTCTGGGCACCAGGCTGAACTGGTTTTCACCCTGGTGCTCATGACTGGTGTGGTCCTAGGGACATCTCTGATTCTTAGATCCATGGTCATTCAGTATTTGAAGGCTGCCAGGTGCAAAATCCCTGGTCTGTTGCCAGGCAGAGAGGACCCCGTTATCAATAAATACTGGTTCGTTTCCTGGAGTGTTTATGGTGGACACAGAGGGACTTTGCTCCCTGACAGCAGAGCAGGTAAGAAGGAAGAAGGGGGCGCAGTGCTGTGTAGCCCGGGCCTACAGGCTGGCAAACACCACAGGCTGCCCGCCCATCCAGCATCCTGGTTTCGGAACTGAACTCGGAGGTGGACTCATTGTGAAGCTTGAAATGCAGGGTCTTCTACGCCTGGTAAGTGCACGTGGCTTAGCGCTGTTCACGTTTGCAGATGTGGGTCCGTATCTAGGAGTGGAATAACCAGGGCAGAGGAGAAGTAGATGCTTGACTTTGTTGTAGTTGTTATAAAGCCAAAATTAACTGAGTATATTTGAAGATATGATGGGTTTTATTAAAGGATTCAGGAGTAGGGCAGCGGTCTTTCAAGCTGTAGAAGGATGCTCTGAGGAGCTGCACCAAATGGAAGGTTTGTAGTGTCAGGATGAGGGATGAACCAGGAGGCTGTAACAAATGAAAAGATTGTTTCAGTCAAGTCCCTCTCCCTTAGGGGGCCGGGGAGGGTTATGTAGATGACCAACTATTTGGTAGTCAGGTATCTACCGCTCCCATGTTGGTTATTCCATGCCTAGATTAAGATTGCTCTTCCTAGGAGAGCTGACATTCCAATTAAATTAGATGTTAAATCTTGGTTTGATGAATTAAGATTAGCACAAATGACTCCATTTAGACCTATTGCTTCCCTTTCTCTCTTCCTCCCTCCCTCCCTCCCTTCCTTCCTTCTTATATGATCCATCAAGAAGTTTTCCAAAGTTTTCTTATTCTATACCCCAACCTGCAATGAATAATAATTCTAATAATTTGATATCTCAATCAGCGATGAAATTGTCACTGGAGCATGGAAAGCATTGCAAAGAATTTCCTTTTCTCTCACTCCTTTCTACGCCCACTGCATTGTCTGCTTCTTAAAGCAGGTCACATTCTGGTTGCCCCAGGAACGTAATGGAATGGTGCATGGGCAGAGGGGACATCTGGCTTCTGTCTCCAGTGACATCTCCTAGAATCTTTGCACATCTTTGTACATTCTGGTGCACCTGGCAAGGTGTAGGAAGGGAGGGACATGCAGACATGTGTGACCCTGGGGCAGTGTCTTCCCACCGATGCCTGTTTGATCCTTAATCCTTTATCCCAGGCCTGCCCTCTGGACTTCCCACGGAATTTCAGGAACCTGGCTGCAATAGTTAAGTTTGTTGTCACTGCTCGCCCTCCTCCGTCCACACTCCCCTACCAGGCTATTCTGCTATTCTGTTTCAGTCAGCCATCTCCCTTAACCAGGTACTGAAGTCAGAGACAGTTTATTTCATATGCTCCTCTGGTCCCCATGTCACACATTATGTCCAAGACTCCTCGTCCCTCCCATTCTAACACCCAGAGAAAACTGGAGAAAGGAGAAATGGAAGACCAAAAGTAAATTGATGGAGAAGGGACCAGAGCACTGAAAGCATTACTGCACTTCAGGTAACAACCTCCCTGGTGACATTTTGCATTTGCAAGACATTTCTTACCCCAGAATAATGTTTTTAGATGAGGCATAGAATTTTTGAGGAGAGAGATACTTTTTGGAGAACCTAAGTGCCCATGGAGTTCAGGTTACCACTCGCTGACTGTGTGACCTTGAGCATATCCTGAAGACATTCTGAGCTCAGTCTCTCTGTGTGTAAAATGGGTATAACCAGGCCTTCCAACTGTAAGCCAGTTTGACAATAAGAGGCAGAGACAAAGGAGCCAGGCTCTAAGCGAGACTCCATTGTCCCAAATGCAGGCCGGGAATGCTGCTTCCAGAGAAGAGGGTAGAGCAGTCCGAAGGAAGCTGGGGGAGAGAGATTTTTAAGGGGAAGTCTGGCAAGCATGGCAGGGGGTAGGGGTGCAGTCCTGCTAAGGCCGCCTGGTGTGCTGTTGATGGCAGGGCAGGCAGTGTTTTAACAGGAGGGCTGTCCGTGGCTTCGAAAAATGAGAAGGCTTGAACAACATCTGGTCTTGTTTCAAACTGCAAAATGTTCCGTTTTCCATGCCTGGCTGGAAAGTGACAACTTTCGTTTTTTTGTTTTCTTTTGTCTCCTGTCTCACCAACTACCTCCCCTGTGTACAGACAGTGCCCAGCCACAAGGGGCCCTTTCGAGCAGCTCTGATTAGTTCAGGACATGGTTACAGAGCCTGCTCACTGCCCACTAATGGGCAGTGACATCTAGAAACTTGCAGACTTGGCAGTATGGTCTGGCTCTTTGAATCTGTATAACCAAACATTTGGTCTCAGGGATAGAGCGCAGGAGGAGAGTCACCGAGGTAGAGATTGTCCACACCCCTGTCCTTGAGTCCCCCTCCCCCTCCAGCACCCCAACTTCCTCTCTCTTTCACTAGGTCTACTTTCTCTTACTCTTGGCTCCACCCCCACTGAGTAGCTGCCAGATCCCTAGGTTTCTCTTTCTTTGCTGAGCCCTGGCAGTGCGGAGGGCTGTCTGGTGGTGTGGAAGCAGCAGAGGCCTCAGAGCGGCACGAGATGGCCTTCAGTGGCACCCAGCCTCCCTACCTGAACCCGGTGAGTCGCAAGGCTGTAGGCTGAGTGCTGCCGGGCCGAGCAGCAGCCTTGGTCAGGGACCTTTGAGGTTCCAGCTCTTGGGTAGCAGCAGGTCAGTGGGGGAGACTTGGGGGACGTTCCAAAAAGAACCTCTGGGCACCAGTGCTGACCTTGGTGCTGGGAGCAAGACAGGGGTGGGTAAGACAGGAAGGGCAATGAGTTGTTTGTAGGAAGGGGAAGTAGGGTTTTCTGGGAGGGGAACAGCCCAGCTTGGCGGTTAAGGGCACTCACTCTGAAGATGGTCTCACTGGGTTCTACCAGCTAGATGGCATCAAGCAGGTGACATTTGCTAATCTGAGCTTTAATTTCCACTTGTAAAGGGGGGATCATCTTGGAGCCACCTGCCAGGATCTGACTGAGGCCTAAACCAGGTAGCATAACTAGCGTGCTTGAATGGAGCCTGTCATGCTGCTGCGGGTCCTTTGGGAGTGATTCATCTTAGGGACCAGGGGGCAGCAGGGAAGGCCAGCCAAAGAGGTCTCTCCTCCCTGAGAGGTGAAGTAACAAGGTAAGGGCAGGTCAAGGGTGTCCATGGAAGGACTGTTTTGGGGAGTGAGAGAAGAGTGAGGAGTCCTTGCAGGGTGGGCTGACCCTGAGCCAGATGCTTGGGTGAGTTCTCTGTCACTGGAGAATCCTGCGACTTCAAGCTCTGACATTTTATTATTCTAGTGACTGGCTTTTTCATTCCAGGTCTTGGAGTCTGAAGTTTAATATTTCAAATCAGAAGGATTCTGTCTATAGAGAGAGGAGAGTTAACACAGGGCTTTGGAGTCCAGATAAGAAAGAGAAGGGAGCAGTTCCCACGGGTGTCAGGAGCACCCCTCACCCCACTTTGGTGCCCTCTCCCCGTCGCCTGTGGGCCTCAGGGCTCAGAGCCTCACTTGCTCTGAAGGGTGGTAGAAAGGCCTTGCCACCTCCCCCAGCCCTCACACCACAAGGGCCTGGCTTGGGGCCTTCACTTTCCATTCCCTGCTCGGGCCCGGCCTCAGAGGGCCGGTGGGTGTCTGGAAACATAAGCAGGCAGGACTTACTGTCTGACCCTGGAAAGTACTCAGTGAGCCAGGAACAAGCATGTCCTATGCTTCATCGTGAGAAGCAACCTGTGTGATAGGTAACGACATGGGTGCCAGGCCTCCTAACACGCACACGCACACTACACACATATACGCACAGACGTATAGAGACACACACCACACACGTACTACACACATGCGCAGTCCACAGCAGCCTTAGACAGCCAGGCTTAAAACAGTACAAATTCTCCATCTCTCACAGCTCTGGAGTCAGAAATCTAAAATCAAAATGTCAACAGGCTGTTTCCTTCTAGAGGCTTCTGGGAGAACCTGTGTCCTTGTCTTTTCCAGCCTGCAGGCCGTAGCTCACAACCGCTTCCTCCAGCTTTAAAGCAGCAGCACTTGCTTCTGGGTCTCATCTCGTGACCCTGCTCACCTGCCCACCTCTTACATGTTTCCCGGATGATCCTGGGTCACCCAGTCATCCAGAGTAATCTTCCTGTCGCAAGAGCCTTGCCTTAATCACACCTGCAGAGTCCCTGTTGTCAATATTATGGCAGAGTCACAAGTTCTGGGGACTAGAATGTAGGAATTTGGGGTGGGGTTCAGTCATTTTTCAGCCGTCCTAGCTTCCTGGTAGTCAACCATGTTATCAGTTTTTTTGACGCCTCCAGAGATCGATGCCTGTAAATAGCATTCTCCACCCATTTTTATACAGATGACATCATCCTACATCAGTGCTCAGGTCTGTCTTCTCCCTATACCTTTTTCTTATGCGACACAGAATCCATTGTAGGCAATGCCATGATTTATTACCCCATTTTCCTATTGTGAGCTTTCAGGTTCTTTCCATACTTTGCTATTACAGTGCTGCAATGAATAACTCTGTGTAGTATTATACTCAGTTTAAAATAATCTTGTTTTCAGGATTTGGGGACACACTTTAAGACATTTTGAAATCTCACAAAATATTTTTAGGGGTAGTGCAGCTCAATATTAAGCTCTGTTGCCCCACCCCACCCCCCCATGGCCTGTACCCTGACCCACCCCCGTCCTCTCCTAACTGTCCCAAGGCCGCTCAGATGATGAGCAGCAGAATTAGGACACAGACCTGGAGTGTGCCTGTTTGTCATAAGTGACGCTGTGTGTCATCGCCACTGCTCCTTGAAAGAGTTCCGGAAAGTGTATTTGACACCCCATCACAATCCGCTTTCAGTTCTTTGTATTTTCTTGTGAACATGCTTAAGGGAAGCTGCATGCTTGCCGGAAGTCTGTGTTGTCCGCGTCCTCTCTCACGACATGGGAAAAGCTCTTAGAAGAATTTCAGGTGTCAATGAACAAATGAGGGACGTGTTTTTCAGGAGCAATAGGACATCTCTCCCAAGGGTCCATGAATAGCAGAGTCTGCGTGAATGAGATCCCAGCCAGTTGTATGCATGGAACTAGGAGGGTTTCCCTGGGTTCTGAGTGGGCACACAGTTCAAAGACACAGGTCAACTAGCAGTGGACAGTGGACTCAGTTTGGCTGGTGGGTGTTTTTTGCTTGGCCTGCACAGTGTTTAACTATAAACTAACACTGTGCAGAAATAATATAAAAATGCAAGAGAGACTAGTATAAAAACCACATACACATTATTCAGTTGCAACAATTATCAACACATCATCTGGTTTGCTTCGTCTCTACCAAACTTACTTCCCTTTCCACCCCAAGGTTATTTTGAGGCAAATACAGATATCTAATTTTATTGCAAATATGTCATTATGTCTCTGTATAACTCTCCGTAGGAGAACTCTCCAATAATTGTTCATAAAATAATTTTCCCCGAGAAATTAGAAATTTTTACAGAACAACAAATCCAGTTTTCTCTCTTGTCCTAAATATGTCAGCATTGATCTTTTTTGTTGTTGTTAGCACTTTATTTTTAATTTTTAAAATTTTTATTTATTAAAATAAATTCACATGTATAAGTTCCCCATTCCTCATATATATGTCACACACCCTGCCCTCCACCAAATCACCAAGTGTCCTTCACCATGGTCCAGTGGGCTCGGCCACCATTTGCCCCCACCTCCTGTCCCATTCCATTCCCTATCGGTTACCTCAATTTTGTTGCAAGTGTCCAAGTGTTGGTTTTCTTTCATCTGTTCCTTTGCCAACACTGATACTGATGGTAAGTATTTGTTGGAGCTGAGTGGACACTGCCCCTTTACATGATATGATGTCTACTTTGTCATAGTCCCCACCACACCCTGTTGCACCCTACCTGGCCGTTTCACTCATACACATCACCTGCCTGGCTCCTGCAAGCATTTAACTTTTGCTGGGAATTGACCTAAAGAGAAGTTAGAGAAAATATTAACAACTTGAAAAATGCCAAAATTGGCTAGGCAATAAAACTGTTTACTGCAAGTTGTAGAGCCATAATAGAAAAAAATCATTCTGGGAGCAAACTTCGGAAAGTTGGGAAGTAACTAATTAGGGAATTTTGTTCAGAGAGACCATGGTAGAAAGGGGGGCAATAGTAGAGACACTTACTGTGTGCCAGTCTCTTCCACAGATTTCCTCACTAAATCATCAAACAATCTTATGCAGAGGTGGAAATTATCCCTATTTTACAGAGAGGAATTGCATCAAAGAGAGGTTAAATAAGTTCCCTGAGACCACTCAGGTGACGAGTACAATTAGGAGGGAAACCTGGCGTATGTCTGACTCTAAGTGATGTAGGTCTGACCATAACCGCTGCTCCTTGAAAGAGGCCAGAGAAAGAGCATTTGACAGCGTGATGGCTGGTGGGACCTGGACACAGTGGAGATAACACCCTTGAACTTCAGAGGCTGCTGAGGGCCAGGGAGAAGGAATAGGAAACCCAGGAGCTGGAGTAGAGGAGGGGCCTGCCTCGTGGCTGCAGAGAGCTTCAGACAGAGGTGCCACCCTGTGACTGGGAGGACAAAGCTCATGGTCACCATTGTCTTATGAGTGAAGCGGGCGGGAGAGGGAAGGACGCCTTCTTCTTGGCTCTCTCAGGTGAGGGGAAGGTTTATTCTCCAGAGTAGGTCAGTGGGGCCCTTGGTCCCTTAGGCCTCCTGAGTCCCCAGTAAGGGCCCTGGGACTTTTGCTAGAAACTTGGCCTGGGGCCCAGCAACTCCCATTACTGCTAGTACCGCCCCATTTCAGGGCTGTGAACACGTTACTTCCCTGTCTAGAAAGCCCTCTTAGAGGTGTCACTTCCTCTCCGTCTCTCAAAGGAAGTCAGCTCCTTGTCACATCCTCTCCACACTTGATCTCCTCATGACAATCTCAGAATGTCTGTGTAACTACCAGATTCACATCTGCTTCCTCAAAGGCCTGGAAGAGCCAGGTGACTGAGACTCCCTCTGGCCTGTTCACAGCCACGCCCGACCCCTAGCATGGTGCCTGACGCCCAGGCACTAGCAAGTGCTGAGGGGCATGAACAGAAGGCAGTAGACCCACTGATGGACTGATATCTTCTTCTTGCAGGGTGTCCCCTTCTCTGGGATAATCCAAGGGGGTCTCCAGGATGGACTCAAAATAATCATCAATGGAACCATTCCTTACTCTAGTGAAACCAGGTACCTGAACTGTTTCTCTCCAGCCTTGCACCTTTCAGCTCAGGGCATTCTCCCAGCACCCGCCGGGCCCTCACCTGGCTCAGGAGACTCTGGTTGAGTAGAGCTGGGCCCCTGCTCACGCCACATGGCACCATGGCCATCTGCCACCAGCATCCAGTGAGTTGTTAACATAGACTCCTGGTGGACACAGGGATAGCACGGTCCGAAGAGGGAAGCAGGCCAGCCCAGAGGCAGATATTTTAGGGTTGAACTTTGCACACTCTGCTCAGACTTGCAAAAAAAAAAAAACCATTTCCTTTATTTCCTGTAATTGCCCTCATCCACTCAGTGGAAAAATTAAAACTTCCTATCAAATATAATTTGATCTATTTTGGTTTCAAGAGCTTTTCTGGAAAACGCAAGGTCAGTTTAGAAACTAGCATCTTCTCCGTGCTGTTTCCTGCCCTCTCCTCCTTCCCAAGGTGGGTTTCTGGGAAGAGCTTGCACCTCTCAGCTGCTGGGGGCCCTCAGATGCTCAGGTCGCCCTGGCGGACCTCTGCTGAGGGGCCTTCAGCTGGGTTGCGTGAGCTGCATGGTGGCTGCCCGCTGAAGCCCACAGTGCCCGCTCAGCACATGCTCCGAGACAGCCAGCACATTCTGGAAAACCTCTCTGTCTCAGTCCCAGATGTCTTCTGCCCTCCTCACCTTGCACGGGGCCTGCCACCTTCTATATTCCATCACGCCTTGCTGACACCCAGCCCTGCTTCAGCTTCTGGATTTAAGATGATTTCACCAGAGCCTTCCCTGCCAGATGGACACAGCCACACTGACCGTGGGACATCTCTGAGAGCCCTGTACCCTCACTTCTCAACTTCACTGCTTTCTGTCTCCCTCTTCCTCTGCCTACCCCGCCTCCAGCACCAGGGCCACTTTCCGCTCCCATCTTGTCTAAGAGGAACACAGAACTGTCTCTACCTCTTCCCCTGAGAACCTTTTCCCTCTTCCTTCCCCGGGCAGGCTTCTCAAAGGACGATGGCAATTAGAGCTCAGGATCCCACAGGGGAAGTATGCCCAGAGACTTCAAAACAATATTCTCCATTTTAGAAGAATATGAACTTAGATGTTCTGGTTCCAGTGTCATTTGGAGACCCTGTTCCTTTCAGTATTCTCAGAGAGGGCTGACTGGGTTCAGGGCCACGGCTGCTCTCTGTGCACTGCTGACCGAGGGCCCCCTGGAGTGGGGGACGGCACCAGAGCACACCCACCTCTATGGAGAGTCAAGCAGGCTCCCGAGCAGTTGACCAGGATGCAATGGGCTGGTGCCTGGTGCTGGAGGGTGCAGAAGACACAAAAGTGGGTGCCTGCCCTGAATGCAGTGCCCATTAGTTGGGGAGACCTCTGAGAAGCAGACAACAGACTGAGACCCACACGCCTACTGAATTCAGGGGAGGTGGGAGAAGACAGGCAGCCCTCGGTGGAGGACCTCAGATTGGAACTTGGTTTTGGGACACGAGTGAAAAATTTCTGGGAAAAGGCAGAACAGATGCTTTTGTGCCCCTTTTGTGAGCCCAGTTCCTTGGAAGTTTCTTTGCTTTTAATTCTGTACTTTCATACAATTATGAACAACTCTGCCAAAGGCAGTTGCAGTGGTGAGGGGCTTCCTCCAAGGAGAGAAGGTCACAAACATTACGTTCACTGGGGGATTCTTGAACTCTGCTTCACTGATCACCCCAAAGTCATGGGGTCACCCCCTTTGCTGGGTGCAGTGACTTGAGCCTTGTGTGGTCCAAAGTCATTGCAAATGACAAGCAGTGCAGAGCTGGGGTCTGAGCCCAGGCCTGGCCGACCTCAGGGCCACCACTTCATTCCCCGTGTGTGGCACCCACATGAACCTTCAACAAGGGACAGACGCATAGTCCAAAGCAAAGCTACCATTTCTCCTATGTCTCCCCTTTAGACACTGTCTTTGGAGGCATTTTCCACCAATTTCACATGTTCTCTGAATCTGTTCTCTTCTCTGCAATGGAGCAGATGGGAGGCTGGCCTCTGATGTCCAGTGGTGCCACGGCACACGCTCCACATCATCTGTGGCACAAATTTGTAACTGCTTTCCAAGACCTCTGCTTTCTTGCTGCTGGTGTCAGCACTTTCCTTTCCCCATTTTCCACGCTGTCAGGGTCAAGTGCAATAACTGCACAAAAACCCTAAGTGCAAATTAGGTGAACAAAATGGTATCCATGAGCCTCAGTCACGCAGGGGTTATGCGGGTCCCTAGACAGACTTGTGCCCTCCTGCCCCTCGCGGGCCGCCAGCCAGGCTCTAGCGTGCTACCTGATTTCCGCGCCTAGGTTTTCTGTGAATCTTCACTCTGGCAACAGTGACCAAGACATTGCCTTCCACTTCAACCCTCGCTTTGAAGAGGGCGGGTATGTGGTCTGCAACACAAAGCAGAAAGGATACTGGGGGCCAGAGGAAAGGAAGATGCAAATGCCCTTCCAGAAGGGGCATCCCTTTGAGCTCTGGATCCTGGTGCAGAGCTCCAGCTTCAAGGTGAGCAGGGACCCTCCACCCTCCTCGCAGCCCCACAGCCTTTGAAAACTCACATTAACTGTGATGGGGTCGAGCAGTGCCATTATACAGATGACAGGACCCCTTCCTTATACCAGTCTTACTGATGGCCACTGTCTCCTCACACACTGGCATCCGCTGGTGTACTCGCTCCTTCTTTTACTTAGAAAATAAGAATAGCTAGGCCCCCGTGTGGCTTCTTGACCTCTGGGGTCTTTACAGTCCAAGTTCATTCCAACCCTCTGTTGTAACCATTTCTCCACACCATTTCTTGGAAACATCTGTTTTCCAGCCACACAGTTGCTGTGTTCAGCCTTTGTCCAGCTTTTACTATTGGTTTCGTTTTGTAAGCTGTGGCAAATTGCTTTTGCAAGCAGAATAGTGTCTCCGCTGTGGGGAGATTTGTGGGAGTATCTATGCTTCTTTGTGTAAATGTGGAAGTTCCCTGCCTCCAATGTGGAACCCAAGGCCTTCTCAGTTCTCAATGCACAACATGCATGTTGAATGTACACAGTTAAATGACACCCCGATGATCTCTGATTAGAGGCACCTACTGCAATAAGCGAACAGTCTTAAAAACTAAGAAGTCAGCCACTGGCACTGGGGTGGATGTGGGCCCAGAGGCAGATCTTGATTTCTAGAAGAAGGTGTTCTGGAGGCCTGGGTGCTCCCTGCCCTGGCCTGGGACATGTGCTCGTCTGACAGGTGACAGTGAACGGGAGCTTCTTTGTGCAGTACTCACACCGTGTGCCCTTCCGCCACGTGAACACTATCTCTGTCATTGGGATCATGCGGCTGTTCTCCATCAACTTTCAGGTAAGTGTCCACCTGGCACCTGTTGGGGGAGCCTGAAGGTACCAGTCAATCTCCCACCCAGGTGACTCTGGGGACAAACCTGGGCTCCCCATCCCATCTTTATCATGTCACTGTCTCTGAACACCTGTCTCTGGAACTCTTTGCCATTCCTCTCTGTGTCTGTTTTCACTCCACTTAAAAGGCTATGTGGTTCCAGAAGAACCGGGTTTGGGAAGGAAGCTGAATCCAGCTCAGATTCCCAGCTCCATTCTCATCCCCTGTGGGATCTGCAGAGCCACTTTCCTACCTTGGCCTCAATGTCCACAGAGGTAGAAGGGGCATGGCCGCTGCCCACGGGTTCTGTGTGAAATCAGTGAGGCAGCACAGGTCAGAGGTCACAAGTGGCCCCCAGAGGCCCACACCAATGTCAACTCTCTCTGTGTTTGAAAAGGTTTTAAAGCATTGCCAGCCCTGAAAAGGGTCAGGAGGTTTGCAAGATGAAAGCATTCTGGAGTTGGATGATGGGATGGTTTTACAACCATGTGAATACCCTTGAGGCTGCTGAAGGGTGCCCTTAAAACTGGTGAGGGCTGGGTGCTCTGTTTATGAGAGTTAAAGATAAAGGTACGAGCTGTTGTGTGGAAACCTGGATCTCTGGCTTTTTGTGAGAACCAGAAGGATTTGGAGCTCATGAGATGAGGAAAGCACACAGGGGCCTCCTCATCCCCCTACTCCCTCCCTGCCGACACCCGCTTCATGATGGGGGAGAAGAGAGCACCTGCCTGCCTATCACCATTGCTCTGGGAGCCCCTTCTCCCTATGTCATATGCTCCTGAACACCCTCCGGCCCTTACCTCCCGGCTGTCTCTCTCACCCCTGCTCCTGCTTTCTGCTCTCGTCAGCTCCATTAACGATGCTTTTGTCTTAACAGAATTCTCATGTGGCCGCTGTGCAGCACTTCTCCATGGTACGATGGTCTCAGCCCACCCGTTTCCCCCACTAGCGTAAGGGGTTCATATGGCAAGTGAGTTGCGTGGCAGCGGGAGGCTGAGCAGTTAGCAGGAAGGACCGAGCTTCTGGCAGCAGCTTCCAGCCTACATTCCCTGCCATGCCACCCCAGTGTTCCCTGTCTCCCCACACACCTGGCTCAGGGCTGGGGTCCTGGGAGTCATCCCCAGGTCTTCCCTCTCTGCCTTCATCTCTCCCGGTGCAGCCTCCGGAAGCCACTGTCTTGGTCCTGGGAAGCTTACCCTCCACAAAGCGGCCATGGTCCTGCTTCCAGGCCCCTCACAAGCAGACGTCTCCTTGTTTAAAAATCTTAGAGGCCCTGGCACACACGGATGGCCTAGTGGGTTAGTCCACTGAGGCATAGTCCACACATATCCCAAGGTCCCCAGTTCATTAGACCTGGAACAGGGGCAGACAACCAAGATGAACAATTAAATAAAAAGCAGAATGCAACTTCTTCCTTTTTCTTCCAGCCTGCCTGCCTCTGCTCACCTTCCTTCCTGCCTGTGCCTTTCCTTTAGAAGCAGCAGCCACCACCCCCACGACAGAAAAAAACCAGAAAGGCCCCAAGCCCTTCTAAATACAGCTCACATTCCCTAACAGGACCTGTGGAATCCTCCCCGTCTCACTCCAGCCCAACTCCCAGCCTCACTTCTTACTCAGGAAGCACACGCAGCCTCCCCTGCTCACTCAGGCTTTCCCAGGCCACCATGCTGTCCCTGTGCTGAAAGTCTCCTTTGTTCGCCTGGCCCCCAGCACAGCCCTAATGGCACTTCAATGCTCTGCTAGATGTCACTCTGTGGGAGGCATCTTCCCTGCCCTCCCGTGTCGCCGTAGACTTTGTGCATCTCTGTGCTGTGCCAGTTACCACATCCTATTGCAACTGTGCTTGTGTCTGTCCCTGTCACTCTACCTCCTCCTTCCCCGTGCCCACCAGCTGTGTGGGCTGGGACAGTGATTTGCTCATTGGCACACTGCCTGGCATGCAGCAGGGACTCAGGAAGTGAATGTGGGCTGTGGCTCACACAGCCAGTAAAAGGGAAGACCAGCCAGGCTAGAAAAGAGTCTGTGGGGTGGGGAGAGCATCTGGGACAGGAAGGGGAAGGGCCACGGCCCTCCCGCTGGGCCACTCCAGCAGGGGGCTGAGAAAGAGGCATCCTGTGGCCCATCACAGCACACATGGGCCACCTGGTGCCACGCCGATATTAGGACTGGTGAAGCTCCAGGGCCCCTGCAGGGCAGCCTCACAATGGCCATGGCCCAAGAAGGACAGGTGAGTACAAGCAGACAGAGCTCACTACCTGGGCGAGCTTGAGCAGGAGCTTTCTGAGCCGGTTGCCTCACCAGTGAAACAAGGGCGAAGGCTGCTCCCACCGTAAAGTGCTGAGCAGAGCCTGGAGCACAGCAGATCTTCAGTCAGTGCTCGCTTTCACCTGATGGGGAAAGTATGGCCCTGGAAGTGATGATTCTGCCTCTGGGAGAAAGCAGTATGGTCTCTATCAGATCTATCTTCCTCTCTGGAGGAGACAATAGGGATGTCCCCTCCTCCAACAGTGACACCCCCAGGTTTGAGATTTCAGAGCCATAGTGTACCTGGGATGATGGGTAAGATTCTGGGCACCACACACTCAGGAAGGGTTATCTGGGATAATAGGAAGGAATAGGAAGGAGGTAAGCACGAGTCTGGGGGACATTTTTTTATCACAATTTCTGCTGTTGTCTCACTATTATGTGGCACCAATGTTAACCACCCTTTTGATTTTTCTTCCCCTTCAGTATCTAGGCAATTTGATGGCCAACTCGTCTCCCATTGTAAGTCTCTGATTCTCTCTAGGGACCTCTCATTTGCGTTCTTCCTGTGGGTTAAAAGGAGAAGGCAGGGCTTTGGACCTCCCCCATTGGGAAGATGGGGCAGTCAAGGCCAGACCCTGACCATCTAATTTGTCTGGTTGCAGTGGTGATGGTGGGAGGAGTGGGGCTGGAACAGGGGTGGTTTATTGGGAAGCAACTTGAATTGACACTTGTTTTCTCAAACCCCTCCTGTTTGGGTGACAGAAACCCCACACTCACTTTCTCTCACTGCAAAGTAAGGCCGTGTTGGAAAATTCCCCTGAGAAGAAAGATGGGCCAGAAGTCATAAATGCGGCCATATTTCTTACCCAGAAGAAATTGCTCCCTAACCTTATTCTCTTAAGAAAACAAATACCCACACCCATCCATTTTGGGGGTCTAGTCCTATTACCAAGTCAAGATTAATCTGCCTCCTGAGTGCTCCCTGGTGGCCAGTGAGAGTTTCATGCTGATGAGAACTCTGCTTCTTTCTTCCAGAGTCAAACGGTCATTCACACGGTGCAGAGTCCCTAGACAGACATTCCTTGTCAGTCCAAAAACTCTGATCATCTTATAGCCACACAGCATCCCCCTGCCCAAGGACTGATGTCTGCTGAACCAGGGTCAGGAAGAAAGTAGTTTAGCAAGGAGGACAGGGTGTTAGGGTTGGGCCCTGTGCTCAGGAGACACGCAGGTCACACTTTCCCTGGGGACAGCAGAGATTCTGGATCAGGCTGGATTTACACAATACTCAAGAGTTTGGTCTCCTGGGGACCAACAAGAAAAATGGTCCTTCTGTCTCTTAGAGGGGAGTGCAGTGGCCCCAGCCACTAGGATGTGGTTCCTGGTCCTGCATCCTAAGAAAAAGCCCCCAGAATGTCACTGATGATCACAGGTTTTCACTACTCCTCTTCTGCCTCCTGGAGGTGCAGACAGACAGAAGACCTGGAGTTAGTGGAGGGTTGGGTGCAGGTGACCTAGCTGGGGTTCAGAACATGGCAGGAAGTTCCATCCAGGCTTTCAAAAGAAGGAAGTTCAGCAGGAGAGTCTGAGGCAGCGACCCCTCTGGAATGCAGGAGTCCAGCACGGGTGTGCGCTCCCATATGGATTTCCCTGGTCTCTTTTCAGCAGAATCCCGTGATCCCGCCAATGGTTTACCCCAACCCAGTCTATGTAAGTGGCTTCTCAGGGAGGCGGTTTGGTTTGCACTGGGCAGGGTGGGAGGTGAAGGGCATTCACATAATTGAAAGCCTTTTGTTAGTCTGCTGAAGTTCTTAAAAACATCTAGGTACATTAGAAAACTGTTGAAAGGAGTTTTCAACTGCAAAACATGACCTTATTATATGGTCATATATCAGTCCCAGTATCCTTCTGTGTCTGGTCAAAGTTCCTTTCATGACAGCTGAAGGCCATTAATCAGAGGAATGTTGAGAAGTTTTCCTCTGGCACTTACAGAGCCGAGTAAGTCTATCATGGAATTCTTTCTTGAAAATGTATCCATCGCTCACAGACATGGCGGTCAAGTTCACAAAATTTAGTCCCAAGCTCCCCCTGCAGTGGCAGCAGCTCTGGCTGCAGTAGCTGATCTGACTTCTCCTCCTGACAGTCGGTGCCTTTCTTTACCGCCATCTTGGGTGGGCTGTACCCATCCAAGAGCATCATGGTGTCGGGTACCATCTTGCCCAGCGCTCAGAGGTAAGCCAGGGCTCTCAGGGCAGCGACAGCCCCCAAGGTCACTCTAGATGTGCCCCAGCTCTGGGCAGGCAGGGAGGGAAGGAGACCCAGAGCGTTTGGGCAGAGGAGTCCATGTGAGCTTCCCACCCCCAGTTTCCATATCAACCTGCGCTCTGGGAGTGACATCGCCTTCCACTTGAACCCCCGGTTCAATGAGAATGCCGTGGTCCGAAACACCCAGATCAACAGCTCTTGGGGGCCCGAGGAGCGAAGCCTGCCCGGAAAAATGCCCTTCACCCGAGGTTACAGCTTCTCGGTAAGGTTCTGAAGGCTAGAGGTCAGGGGGCTCTTCGGGGCAAACAGAAGAGGATGGAAGGCACCTGGGGGCACCTTGACTGAGACAGGAGCTGGTGCCTCTGGGAGGAGGGCTGAGCCCAGAAAGTGTTCAGCAAATTATTATTGCAATCACTTTACTATTCCTATCCCATGAAAGGCGGGTGATGGTACCTGCTTCTTACAGGTGAAGATACAAGCCTACGAGTCCTGAGGTCACACAGCCAACATGTGCCAATCCAGCCCAAGAACGAGGTGTCATTCGGTCGTTCAGCAATCGCGTATTAGCTCTCTTCCTGAGGCCCACTATGCAGGAAGTACAGCAGTCAGGGGGCAGGGCCAGGACGCACAGATGTCTGCCTCTGTTAGGGGGAGAAGTGAGAAACAAACGCTCAGACAGATCACTGAAGATCACAGCAGCTGCGATGCAGAAGGCAGGATCGTGGGATAGTGTGAACCAGGGGCAGGGCCAAGCTGCCTTAGAGAGGCACAGCTTTCGGAGGACAGACCACAGTTCAGCTGAGACCTGAATGAATGATAGAAGGAGCCAGCCAAGCAAAGGTCTGAGGCTGCCTCCCCAGCCAGCAGCGATTGTAAAACTGCAATCCTGGGCGTGCCTGTCTAGGAACAGGGAGGCTGGGCTTCGGGGAAGAGAATGAGGCAAGACATATGGGTGCTGCAACTGGAGGCCCCAGTCACGCAGAGCAGGTGTTCTCAGCCCTGATTTACACATGCAGATCACCTGGGGAACAAAAAAAGAAAAATCCACACCTGGCCCCAACGTGGGCCAATGAAATCGTAAGCCCGAGCATCATATTTTAGAATATGCCCAATACTCTGCCCCCAGGGTTAAAAACAAATGACTGATAGAGGGCCTTGAGGGCCATGGAAAAAAGAATTGAATGTTAACACAATATGTTCATGTGTTTTAAGCCAGAAAGCAATATACTTTGATTGATAGATGGTGTGTGACATGGAGCAAGAGTTTAATTGGCTCTGTGCCTCCATTTTCTCCTCCTAAAAGGAGATTAATGACAATCTTGATCTCACGGAGCTGTTAAGAATAACATGGCATCACATCTGTGACCGTGCTTAGACAGTGCCTGGCGCCCAGTGTCATCCGTGGTGAAGGGGCTAACGGGGCTTTCAGAGGTGGGCCCCCACGGCCTCGTGGAGAATGTGAGGCCTGCGAAAGCCACGGGAAGAGGCTGCCCTGCAAGCATGCGGGGGCTGAGCCGGGCATCGGGAGAATGCATGGCACAAAGCAGCCTTCCTGCTCAGGGCCCAGTCGGAGAGCGAGGACGGGCTGGGGGCCGTGTCCTGGGAGCCCCTGGCAGGAGCTGGAGGGGTCGGGAGCTGGGGAAGGCAGGGAAGGCTTCAGGGGGGCTTCAGACCTGACTGGTATTTAGCACTTACTCCTGTGTACGGAGTGGAAGGACATGGTAGGCCCGGGAGCAGAGTATGTGAAAGCACAGGGAGGGGACACATGGGCGCTTAGTTAACGTTCCGGGAAGGGGGAAGGAAGGAGGGAGACAGGAGTCAGTGTTCCATCTTGAGGCCTTTGCTCATACAGCACAACCTCTGTGACCTCTGTCCAGGTGTGGATCCTGTGTAAAGATCACTGCCTCAATGTGGCTGTGGACGGCCAGCACCAGTTTGAATACTACCACCGCCTGAAGAACCTGCCCGCCATCAACAGCCTGGAAGTGGGGGGCGACATCCAGCTGACCCACGTGCAGGCATAGGTGGGATTCCTGGCCCTGGGGTGAATGTGTCCAGGTCCTTCATCACCTGCGCCGCCCCTGTCCCTGCCCTGGGTCCAGCCCCCTGACATCTGCTGAAGAGCGAGGCCACATCCTGCTCTGGCCCTCAGTTAAGGCAGCACCTGGGGCTCCGGCTGCCCAAACCCCGCCAAGGATAGGGGTGCAGACACAGGGAGGAAGCGGGTGGACCGTGCAGGCCAAAGCCCCGGGTTCAGTGTCCATGGCAGAAACGAAGGGTCCCAGGTCTCCTCAGTCTGGCCTTCACCCCATTTGGCTCTCAACCACATTCCCACCTGGTTCTTTAGAAGACAGGCCCTTCCCTTTCTCCATTGTTTGCCCGTTCCTTGACCCAACACTCCACCCCACCTGCCGAGCTACCCTGATGGCATTCCTCTGAGGGCCTCCAGCAACTCACAGACGCTTTCTCAGCAGCAGGCTCTCCCTTTCCCTGTGCCCCTCAAATAAAGAAAGAAAATGCTTATTGACACATCATATGGGAAGACTATAGTCTGTTAAATGTGCTTGGGAACTCTTTGGAGTCTGTGGAATTGGGGAGGCCCTGGGCAGTGCACGGAGAGAGAACGACTCACTTTGAGCAGGGCCTCCTGACATCCAGGCCTGCTCCCAGCGGGTGCCCCACAGGCCACCCGTGAGAGTGTCCGAGGAGGCAGGCCAGGCTCAGGCCCCTTGCACAGGAATCTGCCACAGGGGGCTACTAACAGGCAACCCTGGGAAACAGCACCCTGCTTTGGAGATGAGCCAGAGTCTCTAGGAGCAGGTCCAGAAGGTCAGACGGCAGAGCCCTGTGTCCCAGGGAAGTGGGTGGCAGGTAGGGTGAGGAGATGCTGGCCAGTTGTGCTGTATGCTGGTGGCCACCCCAGCATTAGGGGTTAGGGTTTGGCAGCCAAGTGGCTCAGTGTGTGAGGTTCTGCCAGCCAGTAGGCCAGCTCAGGGGGCCTGGCTCTGTGTCCACATAATGCCAACACGTCCTGATACTCCATCGAGAATCCAGTGCCTAATGTGTAGAATAAGTACTACAATAAAAATGTTTCAAAAAAAAAAAAAAAAAAAAAAAAAGATCCAGCGCCTTGGGTTTGGCTCAAAGTCATCCTGGAAACAGCAGCCTCGGGGGCTTATTACATGAGCAGAATCTCAGGCCTGAAGCAGACTCGGGAGTCAGTCATTGTAACAAGAGCCCAGGCGATGTGTGCGCCTGTGCAAGAGGCAGTGGTGGAGGCGACTGCATTCCAGACTCCACTGTTTGGATGCACTGTGGTTGCACAGGAGCTGGCAGGTGCCTCCCCCCACACCCCGTCGGAGCAGCTGCAGCCAGAAGTGGGAGACAGGGAGGAGGGGAGGACTAGGCCAGTGAAGCTGAGGACAGCCCAAGATGGGAGCCAGGTTTTACCAGGTGCACCAGCCCCCTGCCTGGTTCTCCCAGGAGGAGGAAACAGGCACAGGCCTTTAAGAAGCCTTCCCCATGGAAAATGTGTGTCCTTCCTGCCCGGCCAGTCCAACCTCACTCGGGCCCCCCGCTATTGGCCAAGCTCTCACAGATCTGGTGGTCCCAGGGCAAAATACTGTCACTTTCTCAGACAGGACTGTGGTCAAGGGATGGTGTCAGGGCCTTTGCTTAAGAACTGGTGTCTGTCCCGTGAGATGCTTCCTGTATGAGGCACAGCTCAGGGCTTGCAGGGAAGTCTCTGCTCCTCCTGCCCACAGCGACGAGTTTTCAGATGTGCACAAAACTCCGCGTGCTGCCCTCGTATCTGTCGGCTGTTTCAGAGAAGCAGCGTGGCCTGGCTAGTGTGTTCCTTTGTGGGGATCTTTGTCCAGGCTGTGTCCCACCCCTCCACTGGCCCCTAGTCCCATCTATATAACTCAGGGCTGCTTTCCCTACCAAATATCACACACACACATACACTGAGGTTACAATAAAATGTATTTCATATAAATATCTCCATCAAGGAGTCAGACAAGGTTGATCCTCAGGAGCAGAAAGGAGTTTGTTTTTAAATATAGAAGCATAAATAACTGTACACAAGGCCGCTAAATAGAGTGGCATGACCGCGTCCCCTGGTGACCACTCAAAGAAGTGCATGCAGAAGAAGTTTCCACCCTCACTCACAGGCCAGGCCTGGCATTGCAGACTGAGTCTCCCAGCAGGGGCCCAACTCCCATTATCCTGGAAAGGTGGGCTCAAGGGAAACAGGAGGTTGCACTCAGTCCAGGCTGCTACTTTGCAGTAGGTCAAGTAAAGTACTTGAGGGATGAGGAGATGGAGAAGTAAGGTAGAAGGCCTGGGGATATAATTCCCTCTATTTCCGCAGGCCCTGCAACCTCCAATAATGGAGAGTTGCATCCACCATTAAATTCTGTGCCAGCAGTTTCAATTTCTGTGAGCCATGGGAGCTCTGGCATCACTGGACTTCCCTGAGGCATCATCCTTTTTCATCCCGTAGGGAAACACAGCACCAAAGATATCTTCATGGTAGCGCTTCTGGCTCTTTAAGGGAAAACAGATCAATGTGTCATTCATCCAGGTGGGGGTGAGCCCCTGGGTTCCCTGCCTCCCCATCACATTTACACTCATGAGCCATTTTCCGTCCCCACCACCGTGCCTACATTGTGCGTGGATCTTGCTGGGAAACTCGCCTGTTCTGGTGTGGACCCCTAGCCAGTTCCCTAATCTTTTCAGTGGGCAGGAAAGCTTCATGAAGCCTGCTGATCCCACAAGATACTCCAGAAAATGTGGGCTGTGGGGTTGGTGTGTTTGGAATATGGTCAACTTTTCCCCGCATTGTCATGATGCACAGCATTCTGTTAGAGGCTCTGAGAGGTCTTGCAAAGCAGCATCTCTGCCTTCAGTGAACTGAGAATGTCCCGAACTTAATTTGGCCTTGAATTCTTTTTGACGCCAAATACCTATTAAGCCAGCGAACACATTTTAGGAAATGCCCACGGTTTCTTGCTGGTCTTCCAACGTGTCAAACTGACTCCCACCCCAGGGCCTTTGCCGTGATGCTCCCCCCAGCATAGTCCAGAACTCTGTCCTTCAGTCTCCACAAGCCTCACTCCTCGCCTCCTCAGGTCTTTTCTCAAATGTCACCTTCTCAGGGACACTTTCCCTCATTAAAATTGCATTCCCCGATTGTCCAGCCCATTTCCCTAGGGGCTTTTTCTTCAGAGCACTATGCATTTCACACATTTTCACTCATCAGCCTCACTGGACTGTAAGCTCCATCCAGGCAGGAAGGTTTGCCTGTTTTGCTTGCTGCTGTACCCTCCCGTCCCCTGGTGCGTAGCATCCTCAGTAATACACTTGGTAAATAGTCAGTTGAATGAATGAATGTGTCATAGGGAGACTGGAGAAGTGATAAGTACCAGCTTTGGAGCCAGACAGGCAAGCTGAACTCTAGGCCCTCACACTCATGACCGTGGGCCTCTCTGTGCCTCCCTCCTGCTCTGTAAAATGGGGATAATAATGGTGCCTCCTTCTTAAAATTCCTGGAAGGGTGGTGTAAAATGCCATGTGAAAACCCCCAGCCAGTGCCTGACCCCGGTTAAGGCCATGGTTAATATCACTGCTGCTCTCATCATTAAAATGAGTTCCTTTCTGCTGATGGTGAGAAGACACTGACCTGGAGCAAAACCAAGCATGGGACTCAGACAGAGGGGACATTCTTCCTGTTCCCATGTCCATAGCCCTGCCTTCTTTGGAGCCTCTGGCTACACAGATACTTGGGAGTGGGGACTTGGGGAGAGGCCAGAGGACTCTGCGTCCATTGCACAAATGGAAGAACAGAAGTGTTGGCCTGACTTCCAGTCGACAACACAACCAGGATGTGCAGTTGGGGTTTCCCGCGGCCTGTCCAGCTCTGAACTCTGGTTTTCTCTAGGATACCTTTGGGGTCTGGGGCTGAGCTAAGCCTGACTACCCTAGTCCTCCCTCCCAGCCCCTGCCTTTGATCTGCACCCCCTAGCCAACACATCAGCTGCCATACCTTAAGCTGGAAGAAATAATCTTCAACCTGTTCCTCCTTCAGGCTCAGCTTGGCAGCCACCAGCTGTTTCAGGGTGCTGGCCACGTCCCGGGCCATGCGCACATCCCCGCAGACATACAGGTGGCCTTGCTCCTCGTGGAGCACACGCAGCACCTCGCTGACCAGCTGTTTCCTCAGGATGTCTTGAACATAGACCTGAAACCAGAGGAGACAGTGGGTCGAGGCCCCTGCCTCTGGGGCAGGAGGCTTGTAGGCAGGCCAGCTGGCCGGGGGAGGGGGTGAAGCAGCACCAGGGGCTGCAGGGTGAGCACCCCAGCTGGGCTCTTGCCGGGAGGAGAGGTGCACTGGCACCCTGCCTGACGCAGGGGCAGGCCGAAGGGATGAAACCCTGTCCCCAAGGAGACAGCCCAGTAGGGCTCCCAGATTTTCTCTAACTTCACCATGCTTCAAAATTGCGTCAATCAAGACACCTCCTCTGCTTGGGACTCAGGTCCACCAGCCTACATGCTTTTCAATGCACTGTCTACAGAATCCTCACTGCAATTCAGAGCCGTGCACCGAGCCCCAGGCTCCCCAGTCACATAGAAGTCTGAGAGCCAATCAGGGACGCTGCTCATGTTCTATACAAGAAGCCCAGTGACCCCAGCACTGGGCACAGAGCACTGAGTCTGAGAGGAGACCTTTGAGGGCATGTTCACAAATTGCCAAGAGTCTGTCTTAACTCCCGGGCTCATGGTGCAAAGTACCCCCAAAAAAACTGTGCCTGAGTACAACGCCAGCTGGGAGCCCCTCTCCCTGTGGCTGCGGGGGACTTGGAGCCTGTCGGGCACTGGGGTTAAACCACCATGTGACCCTGACTTAGTATTGAACCTCTCAAGGCCTGTCTCTTCTCCTGGGAGAGTAGAAGTGCTGCTCTGGTGGGTGTATAACTGCCTCCAATTTATTGCTGAGATGAGGGCTCAGAGAAGTGAGCAGCTCACGGGGGACCTCAGCCCCTAATACTCCACTCACTGCACAGGCTGCTGCCATGTTTACCTTGGGCTGGCCGGGCAGACGAGAGTAGGCTGTGTGCACCTGATGCAGTACCCCCTTCCGTGTCATCTGCAGCATCTCCTCCTGATAGAGATGGTCCTTCTCTGGGTGGCGGCACCCAAACACCAGGGTCATGCGGCCTCCCTGGAGCCCTGCAAGAACCAGCAGGCTGCAGTTAACAGAGTGGCCACCAGAGAGAGAGTCATGTGCCCAAATTGAATTCCCATTTCATTCCCCCAAGAATCCTATCTGGTATTGTCCGTTTTACAGACTAGGAAACTGAGGCCCAGGAGTTCAGGCCATTTGTCCATAGTCACACAACTGAAGTGCAGAGACAAGACTCCAACCAGCCCATCAGATGATGAAGGAGGGCCTTTCCCCATTACTCCCATCTACTGGAGAAGGTTCTAATGTGGGAGAGAGAAGACAGCAATTCTAAGCCCACAGGGGCCCTCAGGGACTGAGGAAAACTTGGGAGAAAGGCCAGGCATGTTGTGGGGCAGAGGTATAACTCTCCCAGGCAAGCACAGGCCACACGGTGCTCTCTCCCCATCCCTTGGGATTCCTAGAATAACTCCCTACCTTTATGTTCTGCTTCATGGAGTCGCTGCTGCCAGAAACTACGGAATGGGGCAATGCCTGTGCCAGGTCCGATGAGGATGCAAGGACGGGAGGGGTCCTCAGGGAGGTGGAAGCCATTGGCACTGAAGGGGACAGAAGGAAAGCAGGTCCTGTCTTCAGAGCCCCTGGACAGGTGCACATGCAGGATAGGGGCTGGGGAGGAGAGGGTGTGGCTGGGCCGGGGCCGTGGTATGGGCTAGGGAGAAGGTGCTCACCTTCGCACAAAGCAGGCCACTGGGTCTTGGAGCTTCAGGCTGTTGAGCCACGTGCTGCAGACGCCATGATGCAGGGGACCTTGGCCATCTGCAAAGACAGACAGCACAACATGACCAACATCGCTCCCTACCACACATGCATGAGGCTTCCCAGCCTTTCCTCCTACACGCCCTCCTTGAACTGCCTGCGCAGGCACTCTGCAGGCTCTAGTCAGGGGGCTGCTTTCCTTCTGGTCTGAGATCCACCTTCGCACCCGAGAGAAAGTGAAAGCCGGAAGGGCCGGAGTGTGCACCTCTCCTGCCACTGCAGGAACTGAGTCTCCAGAGGGAACTGTGCATGTCACTCAGGTAGCTGTGGAGTCAGTCACAGCTCAGCTTCCCTGACTCCTGCTCCTTCCATCAAGACTTCCTGCAGGAACTCTCCCGTCCCCACATCTCCGCTGGCAGCAGCACAAAGTGACCCTACGGGATGGACACAGTACTGCTCCGAGTGTCTCCTGAGTATGGCTCTTGTGGGTGGAAAACAAGGGGAGGGACGATCTCCTTACTATTCCCGTCTACTCTGTCATCTCACTGTCCCCTTTGGCAGACCTTCTGGGCTCATGGGGACCCCACATTTCTCTGGGTTACATCCCTTCCCAATGGCCCAGCACTAACGAAGGCCACCACCCAATTCGGGAAGCCCCTCTGGTTTCCACCGGATGGAGTCTTGCTCTCTCGGGACATGCCCGCATCTCCTCTCCAGTCTGAGGATGAGACTTGGCTGTGGATGTGAGCTAGCAGAGCCAACAGTCTGCCCAGCCTTTAGAAACCATGTTAGTGCCTGTGGGCTTGGAGGCCTGGGCCCGCCCCTCAGCCTTGCCCCAGCCCCACCCCTGGCATTGCTCAGCTACAGGGGATGAGACCGAAGCACAGTTCATCAGTGGAGGACAAGATTTCAGACTTCCCTGTGGTTAGCTCCTCCCGCTCTCCAAATGCATAGCATCTGCACCATCTTTTTTAACACGTACGGGGTGATAATTATCTTGCTCTCTCTGAGACTCTTCATTGTGCCCTTAAGTGGGAAACACCACAAGACAGAGATGATATGTGTTATATTTCCACACCGACAATGGCGGCCAGCATGATGAGTGTGAAGTATCTCGTAAGTGAGTGACAATCAATGCAGAATCGTCCCTGTCCCTGTATCCAGCCTGGACTATCAGGAAACTGGAGAATCAGTGGGCTCCCACCAAGTAGTGGGTGCTTTCCACATCTTACTGATACCATATATACCACAGGTGAGCTTAGTGCCTGGCTCAGGTAATCTCTCCTCACACCTCCGGTGATGTTCACCACTCTGGATGGTGGGTGTTACCACCTCTGTTTAAACAGGGAGGAGATGGAGTTCAGGGATGCTGGACAGCTGCCCCACAAGCAGCTGAGCTGGACAGCTCCAGAGCCCCGCCCAACCTCACCTCTAGTGCGGTATGTGACCACGGCCACGGTGAGGTGGACCTCCGTGGGTGTGCGGTCCCGGGAGGAACTGATGGAGTAGTACCGAGGTTTCAGAAGAGGGAGCTGGGAGAGCAGGAAGCCAGCAGACACCTGCAGTGACGGGAACTCCTCCAGCACCTCCAGGAATGTGGGGCTGTTGGTGAACTTCCACTTGTTGTACTCTGAGGGCTGAGAGGTTAGGATGCTATGAGGAACTCGGGGCACCAGTCCCACATGGAGAGAAAGGCTGTCAGAATCCAGGACTCATTCATTCATGAATCGCTCACTCACTCAGTCAACAAACACCGTGCTGTCCAGGGTGCTGAGACCGGACATGCTGGAGAGGAGCTAGTTTTAGTCCCAGAGAGACTGTCCAGTGAGTAGCATTTATATAATCTGTGTGCTTAGAACTTTATTATCAGCAACACATAGACTGGAGTTGAATCTTTGTTATAATCTGATTTGGGGCAAGGCTTTGGAATCATATCTTAGTAATTGTAGGATCTTGTCCCAATTACTTTAGTGAAATGAGGATATTATCACCTACCTGGTGGGGATATTATGAGAATTAAGAGAAAATGTGTGCTAAATCAGCGCAGTGACACCACAGGATAATGCTAGTGGAGGTGGCTGAATCAAGAGAATTAGCAGTAATGATGCCCTGTGGCCTTCACCAAGTTGCAAGTGAATGCATGCCTTCTCCTAGATAAGTTAATGAATTAATGTACTACAATTAATCATAAAGTTATCATTGTAGATTATATTAGTTATTAATGCAAATTGATGCATAAATTAATGTAACTACCCATCCGTCACTATGATCCTTTCTTTCTTTATCCCCCGACACTTCCTAAGGTACGTCTTTGTCCTAGATTTTGGGAATACAAAGACAGACAAGACATAGTGGCTCTCCATTTCTAGCTAATCTCTGAAGAAGTACATTTTGGTTACAGTCTGCAGACACTCAAGAAAGTTCATTTCACCCAATACAATTGTGTCCTGCAACAGATGGGAGATGACTGGCTTCCCGGAGGGAAGCTGGGGTCCCCCTTGGCAAGACCAGCTGTGGGCTCCAGGTCCCTCACAACCCTGGCCCTCACCTGGCACAGCGCCTCCAGCCTCTGCCTCTCAGCCTCTTCTGTGGCCAGCTGTGCCAGTTTTCGGAGCAGTGGCTGACTTGGGGGGGTGGTGATGTCCAGGAAGTAGGTGAGGGCCTGACTGAGTGAGCATGGAGGCAGCCGCTTGTCCTTGACCCAGTAGCTGCCTGGATACGGAAGGAAGGTGTCAAGGTGGAAGAAAGGCCCGATGTAGGCTTCCAAGGGTGATGGGGCCTCTGGGGCAGAAACCCTCTAGTTTCCAGCTGCAGTGGAGAAAGATGCTGCAGTTCTGGCTCCAGGAAAAGCAAAAGGCAGGAAGGGGGGTACCCAGAGACAGAGCTGCCAGGGCAAGATGACCAACAGCCCTCCAAATGGCACCTAAATTGACCGGATCCTGGAAAACTAATGGCATACCAGAATCCAGTTCCTCTCTGGCCCAGACCTGAACTTTGCAGAAGCCCCTGGTGAACTACAGATTCACAGTGACTAAAGACCAGACTGACAGAGGCTCCTGCTGTTCATTTAGAGAAAAGCCCAGAAGGAGCCACGTGCTTGGTCACCTCCGGCCCACCCCTGACTGTTGCCCAGGAAAGGCAGGGGTGAAGAGCCCTTAGTGGGGAGGCTGTGGGAAGCCACCATGCTATGGAAATGCAAGAATATACATTTGGGAAGCTGAGGAGACTCTCGGAGTATTAAACGCCTGCTCTGATCTTCCAGGCAGACTTTACTATGGGAAATGAACATTTCTCCATTCCTGCCTTTATTCAGTGCCTTCTGGTGAAGGCCGCACATATACCTACTCATTTATTCTTCACGACAGCCCTACAAAAAATGTTCTCTTGTCTCTGTTTTTGAGACAAAGAAAAGAAGCTTCAAATGGTTAAGTGATCTGCCCAAGGTCACACAGCTTGTCAGTGACAGATTAGGGACATGAACCATCAAAGCTCACCATTCTACACCGCTTCCACATTTCTCTGTCACCAAATAAGTGGTACGCTCATGTCTGTCGTGGGGAATAAGGAGGCAACTCATGAAACATGCTGGCATTTAGTAACTACCCAACTGATGCCAGCTGCTACTGGGATGAAACTATAATTATTATTGCACATCTGTCTCCGACACTAGGAAGTGATCTCTCCAAGGGAAGACACTGCGTCTCATTTATTTTTGTAGCCCAGGACCAGCCAGGTATCAAGTTGCAACAAGCTAAAATTTCAACTGAAAAATAAATGAATCTGTCAATCAACAAAAAAAGTGGCTCAGTGATAAAGGAATGAAGGGAGACTTCCCAGAGTCTGGTGCTGGGCAGACAGTCCCAAGGAAGCATCTCTTCTGCAGCCTGCGCACAGGTGAGGACTGTGTGGGACCCACGCAGCAGGAAGCTCAGGTTAGCTGTGGCCAGTGCTGGCTGGCCTGTCAGCGGGGCTCAGGGCTGGAGGGTGTTGGGCCTCAAAGTCCCTGTACTTGGGCTCACCGCTGTCATCGAGGACCTCGAGGCACATGGCTTGATGGGGTGTGGGGCCATCCACCACTCGCTCCAAGATGCTCTGGACCAGCACCGGCTGGTTGCCTGGGAAAACCCCGAGGTGCTCTCCGGGCAGGTAGCTCAGACCTTGGCTGCTCTCACAGGAGAGTTCCACCAGGAGGGTGGTGCGGCTAGAGGAGGGAAAAAGAAGCTTCTGGTGACACCACCAGGATTTCCCCTGAACCCCCTGATGGGTGGGTCAGTTTCCCCAGGAAATGTGTCCTCCTTCCATTTTCCTGTCCTAGTCCAGGAGTGCGGCTCTCTGGCCGGGTGTGGGACAAGGCGTCCCCTGAGGCTGGGCCACTCAGGAAGGCTCAGGACTGGCCAGGCTCTGTGGCTGCTGGGGAGAGGGTGGAGGGTGGGCTACACAGCCCCTGAGCCCCCAAAGACTTAGCCACAGATTCTGCCTAAAGGAAACATCCCACTCAGAGCTATGTGAGTTTTAGGACAAACTTTCCTTGGCCTCCGCACAAATCCTATTATTAGAACAAAGACCAGTTTGTTTGTTTTTTAATGACTGAGGACAGCACAGACATACCACAACTCTCACTCACCTGGTGGGGATCGTTCTTCCTCCCTGCCATCACTTTTCATGAACGTTTTTAAGAAAATGCCAAATGCTTTGTTTATCTTGCCCTCCTCTTTGCTGAAAAGGTTTCATAATAAAGGCGAGGGAATGAAGCAGGCACCTAATTCCCAAGCTGGAAATCAGCCCGTGGTTAACGGGGAGCCCTGTGACCACAGGGCCCCTACCAATGGCATCATTGCTAAACCCAGCAGACACGTCTCTCCTCTCCTTTCAAACCCTGACTTGCTCTGGTCTTTCCTTCATTTAAAAAAAATCTGCAGAGAATCACTGGAGAAGTGGTGTTCTCCCCTACCTGGATTTTGGACTCTGTAGATTCTGCCGTGATTTCAGCTTCATGGTGAACACATTCTTGGCGTGAATGCTGCTGAGAGCTGTGGGGGACAGACAGTGGAATGAAAAAGTGGCTCTTAAGATTTTGTGGGAGGCCTCTAATCTGTCTGAGTCAGTGACACTTGAACACTCCCCGGGGCATCCCGCTGTGTGGGGCTCCTTTCCTTTCCCCACTGTGCTTCTGATCAGACACAGAGACCCTTGGTCTGGCAGAGGGCCACGCTGCTGCTGGGTACTGGGAAACGCAGCTTCTGTGCCCAGAAATGGACATTTCTAGGACATGGCTGAGCTCAGCGGAAGAGTTGAAGTTGGTATGTCCTAACTATGCAGAGACCTACAGGACTAGTGCAGTCATACTCCAAAAAGAGGAATCACAGAACCGCAGCCTCCAGAGGGAGTGGTGTCGGGAGTTCTCAAACTGCGGGCTAGAACTGCCTCTGCAGTGCTCTTTACATTATGTAGCTGGTTGATGTTGGAGCTGGAGAGCTGGGGCTCAGATCCCAGCTGGGCCACATGCTAGCAACGTGTGTGTGTGTGTGCCAGTGTGTGGAAGGCACTTCCGCTTCTTTGCCTTTCTCAGGATGCACATCAGGGCTCGCTTCGAGCAGGGGGAAGGAGTCCAGCACTGTGCCTAGCACATCTCAGCTGGTGTTGGCTAACTTCTCTTCCCACCACCCTCCAGGGCTTCCTCCTGAAATAGGCCTCTTTGGAAATGCAGCAAGCCCTGATCATGCATTTCAACAGGCTCTTGGAAGCAACACGAGAGAGGCTCTTGGCGGCACCAGGCCAGCTGCCTCTGGTCAGAGGATCATAGTGTCTCCATGACAAGTTCAGGGCTCAGAGACCCCAACCCAGGCAGGAAGGGCAAACAAGCCCGTGTGGTGCTGGGAAGCAGGTACCTTTGCTGAGGTCCAAAGGCTGTGAGGCCTGCACGAGCCTATAGCGATGTGGGTCCCAATTCACTCTGGAGGTGTAGAGCTTGGGGATCTGAATGTGCTGTTTGCCTGGGACATCAAACGTTTCACAGGCTGCCTGCAAAGAGGGAGCACTGGGTGTTAACAATCGTCACCACCATCACCACCAGTAGGGCTGCCACTTGTTACGTCCTTACAACCCAGTGAGGGCCTCACATAATTACTAAGCACACCTGACTGAAGGGCTGTTGTGAGGACTCAGAGAAGGAGCAGGCTCGGCACAGGGCAATTATGGTCATTATTACGGACACTGATACTGTGTCTCATCTTATCAATGTGTCCACGCCACGAGGTAGGTTGGGTTACTTCCATTTTCCTGATGTGGAGTCACGGAGAGGAGATCTGGGCTTGAGAATCACCTTTGCCCCAATTCAAGCCAGGGCTCCAAGCACCACTGCTTGCTCAAACTGCCTAATGCAGAGGCTGAAGCAGTGGGGTCCAGGCACAGGCAACGAAGGCCCACTAAACACTGAGATAAGGTCAAAGGATTCAACTCTGTGGTCCCTGTCCCCAGACTCTCTGTGGCTGGGAGACTGAAACAAGACTAGGTTGGCAAGAGGTGACGGGGATTACCAGAGGGGAAAGATCTAAAACCAGGGGCTCCTGGAGGGTCGGGAGGTGCTGATCTGCCTTCTCCTACCAGGGAACACCTACTTAAAGTGAGCTCTTCTGGGAGTTGAGGGAGAGCAACAGAGACTTGAGACCTCGGGCTGGCAAACCTGACCCACGCATGGCACCATGTCTACAGGACTGGCAGGGTTCATGCCCCCCAGGATGCCCAGCACAGATGTCCTGTGCACAAAAGCACCACACCAGCCTGTCTGTGCGGTTGGGCAGTTCCACTGTGAACTGACCTTGAAGGTCTGCAGGGCCCAGTCACGGAAGGCCTCCTCCTGCCCACTGAGCTCGTCCCCCTCCCCTATCAGGGTGAGCTGGGAGGCCCCCAGGTGGGACAACTTCTGGTCGATGTCATGAGCAAAGGCGCAGAACTGTGGGTACATGCTGGAGCCAAGGCCAAACACAGCATACCTGCATGAGGGAGACACACACACAGATGGGGTGAGCCAACCTGCTTGCGACACCTGGCCCCACATCCCAGGCCAGCCTCAGGCACTCCCACTCCAGCAGGGCACGTGCCCACCAGCACGCCTGGTGCCTGAGTCTTGTCACCAACCAACTCCCAAGGATGACCCCATGAGAAGGTTTCTTGGCTTAACACACCTAAAGACAAACTCTGTGTGTGGACAAACTATAGAAAGCCCTCTGATACACACTGATCCCAGCTCTGGAATCCAGACTCTGGGCCCACAAGGCAGGGCTCAGACAAGTAGGGAAAGGCCTTACCTGAACTTGTTGGTGAGATTTTTCAGCATGAAGAGGGATTTCTTCAGTTTCTAGAAAGAGAGAGAAGCACAGAGTTCCCAGGACAGGATTAACAAAAAGCACAGCCTTTTCTTTTCTCCTGGCGGCCCATGTAGCACCTGGGCACAGGTAGCAGCAGGAAGCTGCAGATTCACAGCTGATCTGCGGTGGAGCCACCCGTCTGGGTGGAAGGCAAGTGCAGCCCTAGCACCTCAGGTGGGCCTGACGTTGAAGGGGGACAGAGCAGCTCAACCCAGCCTGGCAGGAGGGGCCTGCCTTATAGCAGGGTCTCCAGAGGGGACCCTGATTGGGCGTGAGCCTCTCTTCTTGTTTGGAACCTGGCAACAGAGACAATTAGTCCCATATTGTCTGAAATAGCCCTGATTTTCCAAGAAGTCAAGATAATTTTAGGTGGTGCCTGACCCAGAGGAAATGGTGTCAAACAGCATAGTAAGAAAGTAGTCTCTTTTCTGTGCTTATTTTTATTATTCCTATTTCACTCTTTTTGCTGTTTTTATTACTGTTCTTTAGAAGGATAGGAAGAAAGTCTCAGATTGGTGCTAATTAAGACAATGCTGCACTGATGCTTCCCATCACTCGTTAAAAAGCAAAAACAAACAGCTCTTGGTTAGGCGGTAGTACTTAGCTAAAAAGCAATAATTTTGTTTTTAGCTTTTATTAAATGTACTTGTTGCTGACTTCCAATTGGTGAGGGATATAAAGTTTCCCTTAAACATGAGCTTTAAAACTAAAGCTGTAGGTCCCTTTCCTGGAATATATGTATTGAATGTGTCACGGGGTAGGCAGCACACACCTGTGTGATCACTACAAAAGAGGCAGGCACCCGAGGGATCTGAGCAGCCCTCCCAGTCCCCCAGGTCCCAAATCCCCTCTCTGGTGCTCTCAGACCCTTTCCCCTACCTCTCTGGCCAGCACCCACCTCTCCATTGCCGGGGGAGTCTCCATTCCCGAATGTGCTGGTCACCACCAGCAGCAGGCGCTCCTCCTGCAGGCTGCCCAGCTGGTAATTGTCCATGCAGAGGACCTGCAGGGCACAGGAGAGGCGTGGACGTCAGCCCTTGGCTCCTGCATGGGCCTCGATGTCCACCCTGGCGCCCTGCACTTCCCTCCCTCCCCGGCTGGGAGCCCCCTTCATCAGCTCTGTCCCTGTGAGTGCTTTACACGGCACACCTCTATCAAATGAACCAACTCAGCACTCCCCTTCCTGATTCTTCTCCCCATTCAAGTTCCACATCAGCGTTAGGGCTGTACCTCCAGATTACTGTGTGTCCCCCACTTCAGCTGCCATTCTGAGTGTGTGGATCTATTTTCCACCAAATAAAAATTTTTAAAAATGGAATCAGCACAAGACTGACAACTCCGTTGGCATCTCAGAACCCAAATGCTTTGCCTAAAGCTTGTCTTAGATGAAGAACGTATCGAGTGCGAATGATACAATCCAGCTCCCAAGGAATGAAGGAGTCTCTTGGAGATTCTATCTTCTCTGCCTCTTATTAATCCTTTGCCCTCTGCACATTTAGTCCTGTATCCTGTACAGGTGATGTCCCGTAAACATGGATAAAATTAACCTAAAGCAGATAATCTATATGTGGAGGCTTGGACACATTAGGTAAGTGTTTCTCAAACTGTATTCCCTAGAACACCATGAGAAATTTATTTACTGTGTACATTTGAGAATCCCCGGACACTAATCCATCCTCCCATCACTGGTTTACAATGTACATCAGCACTGTCCAAAGCTCTGAGACTTCCAGGCGCAGAGTGACTGTTTTCACTTTTCCCATTCAGCTAACTCCACTACCTTGGGGTTAAAGGCACAGTTGAATAAGGTCCCCAGGTCCCGGGCCAACGTTTCTGATTTTCCTGTTTCTGTTGCAAAGAGAATTGTGACCCTGACCCGAGACGCCATGGTCTTGTACATCAGGACAGAGGTGAAGAGCACGGCTCTGTGGGGATAGAGAGAGAGACAGCCACTGTGAGCTGAGTCAGCCTTCAAAAGGAAACAGGGGCCCAGGAGAACTGGAGGGAGAGAGAGTTTAATGTGGGGCCGATTGAGAAAAGGCCTCATGCCTCTCATAAGCTGTCAGCAGTGACAAATGGCCTTCTCCCCTCCCTGGCTCAACCCACCACTCAGCCCCTTTGGGAGGTGCAGGAGAGAAGCCTGGAACAATGGCATGGGTGACCCTTGAAATTGGCATATGGACCTCTGAAAGCCAAACTCCACAGAGAACATTTTCTTTTTGTTCCCTGTCCCTCGAGGCCTTCATAGCAGGCTGACCAGAAGGAAGGGCTGCGATTCAGACATGAACACTGGCTGCTCCCACTTACTTAACCAAGACTCTGAGCTGAATGCCTCTTCTCTTGGGCCTCCTCTTCTCATCCTGCCAGACGTGGGTTTTCCAGGGCTCCACCTTCACAAAAGAAGGCAGGTGTGAGGGCAAGGTGGGCCCAGCTGGCGTGGGCTGGGGGACGCTGGAGACCATCTGCGAGTTGGGTGGGGCGAGCAGGCCCTGCTCCCCGCCCTCCCTGAAAGCCCCAGGGGTGGGGCCTGTGTGTCTGTCTCCCTCAGAGTGGTAGCTCCTGGGTCAGCATACACGACAGGTGGTCAGTGGATAGCGTTCTCATTAGATCAGCCCTGTAACAAAGAGGTGCTGCTCCACTGTCTTTGAGTGTGTGTGGGCTTGTTCACATAACAGAATCTGAACTGGGATGCCTTTGGGAACAAAAGGAGGAGCTGGGAAACAGGCACAAACTGTCCTTGGAAAACCAAAACATCACTTTTAAAGTGAGGACGCTCATCCCCAAGTTAAACCAAAGCCCTTTTTGACCAAAAAATGTTTCTATGGTAACGGGTACTACGCTCCTCTGGGCTGTGACACACACTATATCATCCATACACCCTCCTGCTGGAACACAGGGTCGACGCTCATCCTTTCCTGGGTGAACCGGCCCACCCAGGACCACACAGTTAGAAGCGCCAGAATCACCCCAGGTGTCTTTGGCCCAGAAGCCACATCCTCTCCTCACTGTTGGGTTTGGTGACTGTCTCTCCATGAGAGCAGAGGTGGTCGCCCCCAGGAGCCCAAGCCCATCAGAGAAATGGGTCTGAAAGGTGTAAGAGAGGCATTTCCTTCAGTCCCTTCTGTGTGGAAATGGACAAAAGCTGCTTAGTATCCTTGAGTGAAGTCTGAAAAGCATTGAAAAGTCATCGTGTACCTGATCCTCCTGTGTATGTCTTGCAGGAGCGAGCACACACACACACACACGCCCGCACGCACACATCACACA
>RJWH01002260.1:144751-165941 GCA_004363575.1 Solenodon paradoxus | reverse complement strand
TCATACGCACATGCCCGCAGGCACAAACACACCCGCAGGTACACACATCACACACACATGCCCACAGGCGCACACACACACGCCTGCACACGCCCATACACACACACCTGCACACTTGCACGAGCCTGCACATCCTCAAGCTCAACCACTCACGTATCTACTCTTTCACCTCTGAGCCCCAAGACAGCGAGGAGAAGGCCCTGTCTCTTACCTGGTAGTAATAGAAAGGAGACAGGATGTAGCTTATCATCTCCTGGTGGAACACGGGGGTGATGCTCCCAGAAATCGGGGGGACCAGCCAAACCCAGTCGGCGGGGCAGCCCCCGCGACTCCGGTACTCGTTTTGCATGTACTTCATGAAGGACTCTGCCGCCGTGTGGTGGTCCATGATGGTCACATTTTGCTTCTAAATCAGGAGGAGGTGAGAAGAGGAGTTTGAGGTGAAGGATGGGGAATTCAGAAGAATGGACAGTGGTCTACAGGCCTCCCAGATGGACTGTGAAGGACTGGCCATTCCTCCCGGCCCCTTCTCACTGCAGGAAACAAATGTCCAAGTGGAAGCACTTTCAGAGCCACCCTCACCCCTGGTGGCCTTCCTCTGGCCCTCTGGGGAGAGCATCTAGTTTCTGAGAACAAGCCTACATGCCTCCAAATTTCCAACAAATGACTCTCGGGATGCTGATAAATCAACCTCAGTGCCTTTTGCCATGTGTTGGTAAGGAGTCTCACTACCCCCAAGGTCGTGGCTCTGGGTCAAGAAGGACCTGGATACTTCTGTGAAGAGGGCTGACATCAGGGATGTCCCATGTCATAAAACTAGAAGCCAAGGAATCTGACCCATCCTGTGATGATCCCACAAGGATGCCACAGCCCTCAATGTCTAGTGCAGCTCACCGAGTCAGGAGACATCTGTTTAATGCAGTGGTTCAAACCCTGGGCTTTCATTAGTCATGTGGCCTTGGGCTACTAGTTCCTTAACCATAATAATCAGTTTCCTCATCTGTAAAAAGGAATGTTCACAGTTCCTATATCATGAAGTTCTTGAAAAAATGCCATAAATTGATATAAGTAAAATACAGAATGTGCTTAATAAATGCTAACTGCTATTATTATTCCTATTTGCCTGGCATTGTGTAATTCTAGCACAGGCATTGTAGTGGTGAAGGGTGTGGCTTCTCTGCATCAGACTATACTCTAACGAGAGAGGCAGAAGTTTTCACATGGTCTGATAAAGAGCATGAAGGCGGTGAGTGCAGGTGATGGGCTAGGCAGAGGAGAGGGCTTAGTGCAGACAGGCCTGGAGGAGGGGAACTTCAGAGACTGCTGATAACAGGAGGTAAGGCTTGAGAAATGGGTATAAGTTAGTTAGGGGATGGACGTTCCTGAAGGAGGACATGACAAGTGTCAAGGCCAGAGAAGCCAGCTGATGGACAGTCCAGCAGGCCCAGTCACACTTCTAGAATGTTACAGATACCCACACAGCAACTCCTGGGTGCCAGGCCAGTTCAAAGCTCAGGAGCTGACGATACTAACTGTGACCATGAGATTAACAGTGACAAATAATATAAAAGCAACAAAACTAATGCTAACTAAATACTTACTAAAGCTAATACTGATCTTTTCATTTAATTCTTTTTTTCTTTTTCGAAGGGAAAGGTGAAGGCAGAAATGAAGGCAAGCAGAGGCAAGCAGGCAGAGACAGGAGGAAGAAGCACTTTATTTATTCCATTTAGTTGTCCATCTTGGTTGATCTCCCTGTCCGGGATGCAACCCGGGGCCTTAGGATGTATGCGGACTACACCTGGCTGGAGGAGGCAGACCCAGCTGTGACTCCACCAAGGCATGCCTTCCCTTTATTCTTACAAGAACCTAGTGAAGGAGGTAATATCTTTCTGTTCTACAAGTGAGGAAACAAGGCCAAGTCTTTGGAAGTTTGTCCTGAAGGAGGGTGAAGAGGAAGTCTGGTGGGAGGGCGTGGTCCGCAATGAGCAGAGCCCCCAGGAGTCAGGATGTGTGGTCCAGGGCCACAGGGGCTTTCCCATCCTGTCTCAGAACCCCAGCCCCTCAGGCACAAGCTTGACCTGTCTATGAGGTGACCGGCCCTGGGGAGCAGAATGTACTCATCTATATTTACTGGGTGACTGCTTAATGTCAACTCCCCACGATACTCCACAAGGAAAAGCTTTTGTGTGTGTAGTTCAGCAATCACATCCCTGACACAGCCTAGTGCCCGGCATGTGGAAAGTGCTCAATAAAACTATGTTGAGTGAATGAAAGACTTGCTGCCAAATGGTTTGGCCCCTGGCTTTATGGAGATGGTCCCAGCTTCTAAAGTAGTGTCTTCATAAACCCCATCTTGTCCCCAAAGGGAAGGGAGGTGTTTCTATGAGTAAGAACGGCAGATGGACCAGAGAGGGCTCGTTCCCACACAGGCGCCCACTTGCTGTGGGTGTGCAGGAGGGAGGGAGGCTGGCATGGGGGCAAGAGCAGCCATGCTCCTGCGGATGCGGGCTGCAGCGCACGCACCCGGGACGCACTAGATCTGCCAGACGCTTTCTAGGTGCTAGAGGTGAATCAGTGAACAAGACAGACAAGAGCCGACATCCACGGCGCCTATATTTCAGTGCGGAAATGAAACAATGAACAAAGAAAGAAGTAGATGTACCAAATAATGTCAGGAGCTAGTAAGTGTTATGAAGAAAAATAAAAACAGAGTGAAAGGAGTAAGAGAGAGAGAGACAGGATGCAAGTGGGGTGAGGGTGCTGTTGGACATGGTGTGATCAGGGAGGGTGACTGAGGCGGTGAGGGAAGGAATATCTGACGGGTGACTTGTGAGAAGAGTGTTCTAGGCAGAAAGGAAAGCAAGTACAAAGGCCCCAGAGTGACCATCATCTTGTTGAGTTAAAAAAAATAGCAAGAATTCCCATGAGACTGGAAGAAAGGTGAGGGATAAATGCCCGACGGGAGTGTCAAGGGACGACAACGGGTAGAAATAGCTTTGCTGGGAGAGGAAGAAGAAACACATGGCAGTAGCTGCAGGGAGATCCAGTGGCGAGAGAGACACTGATGAGACAGGAGAGGGAACATTTTCAGAAGTCACATCCTGGAGAAATCGACAGGGGACAAGATTCTGTGCTCCAAGGCAGGGATTGACCAATCTGGAGAGTTAAGGCATTGTCTGTTGCTAGAAGCTTTCAAGTTTACACTCGAGAACCTAAAGGAAGTGGGAGGACTACCTTTTCTCAGTGTCCCGTGCACCCAGCGCACACCGGGTGGTCAGCGTCAGTTTGACTAAATGACTAAATGAGCAATTCCACAAGTGGGAATAAAAGCCTGAGGTGAGTGTCAGGCACACAGCACACCAGACACACCTGGAAACTGTGGAGGACAGCGACATTGATCTCCACAACAGCCCGGTCTTTCCAGAGTGAGGCCACTTTGTGTGTTTCCAGGCCCATCCTTCTGCCCACTTCCTGCAAAGGAAGAGAAAGTGGGGCAAGTCATTTCTTAGGACCCCACCCACAGGCCACACCTCCAGCCAGCCCAGCAGCTGTGTCCTTGTTACCTCCAGGATGTTGTACCGCTGGATGTCACAGAAGTCCCGAACCCCAATCTCCGTGCCCATGTACCAGCCATTGAAGGGGCACGCTGGGAACTCGAGGCCCCCGACCTCTAGCAGCATGTTGGCCACCGCAGGCAGAGCGTACCACTTCAGATCCAGCTCCTGGAACCATGCGTACCTGCCGGGGAGGCAAAGCCGGGCGCAGTGAGAGCCTTCCCTATTGCCTGCTCTCCCTGCCGCCCGCCTGCCCCCGCCCATCAATAAAGCTTCAGAGCAAAAAAGTCATCAAAGAAAACTCCTTTCTGAGGGTTGATCATTAAATCCGTCTCACCTGGAGAGAAGAACTGGGTGCCCTCACTGTCATTTATGGTTGATGCATTCGTTCACCCTTGCAAACATATATTAAGCCACAAGTATGGGAGAGACCCTAAGCTAATGGTTGAGAATCTAACATAGTGGTTAAGGACTCTAGTGACAAAGTCTGGATTCAAGCTCTGTCTCACTACTGAGTGACCCTGGGCTGTCATTTAGCCTCTCTGAATCTCAGTATCCCTCACTGGCAAGAGAGAGAGAACAGCATCAAACTCATGTGGTTATTGTGAAGATGATCATCTCATTTGTTTGACTATTCATTCACTCCCCAAATATTTATCACTGAGCACCTACTACGTGCCAGGCACTCTGCTAGGTGCTGAACAAGATCTCTGTTCTCCGGGAGCTTCAGTCTAGAAGATCCACTTAGGACTCCAAATAGGTAAACAATGAAATAGGAGAATAAGAGCCAGGTGATGTGGCAGACAGAAGTGAGGTACCCACTGTCGATGGCAGTCAGGACAGGTTTCTCAGTGGGAGTGGCAGGGAAAGAAGCACCTCATGGACTTCTACAACATTCTGAGTGACCTACAACATTCTGAGCAGAGGGCACATTGGGCGGAGGGAACAGCAAGTGGAAAGGCCCTGACGCAGGAGCAAGTTCCGTACACTCAAGGGACCGAGATGCCCAGCAAAGCCTGTCCGCAGTGGGTCTCCATGTAGAGAGGTATCTCTGAAAGTATGAGAGCTGCCAGTGAAATGAAACAAGTGAGCATACAAATCCCAACAAAAGTAACAGGATACCGGACTGCAGTTATCAGGGGGGTAGGAGCGGGGACAGTGGGGAGGGAAAGGGGGAAGCCAGTGGTAAGGACACTGGAACTCTCCTGGTGGGCGTGGTGTGAAGTGTAGACTGAGAGGCAGTGTCAGTACCCTAAAATGAATTGTGAATAAAAGAAATGGCAAATATTACTATAAAATAAAAAAGCAATGATGAGAGCTGTCTGGGGCAGGAGCGGAACCAGCTGAGCTCTGAAAGTCCCTCGAGCTCGGAACAGTCAGGAGAGGGACAGCTAAGGGCATTAGGAGGAAAGAAAAAGGAGCCTGGGCTACTTGGTATGAGAATTTCAGAGCCTTTCGAGGGTTCCCTGGCCAGAGGAGGGTGTCTCTGCTCCCTAAGTACCTGGGGCTCGTCTGTCTAAACCTCCACTTCCCCTTCACTGTCAATTCAGCCTTTTAAGTCTGAGGTCCGAGCTGCAAGTGCACAGTGGCTGTACGAGGGTGACCAGGCGGACCTTGGGGCCAGCCCCTCTGCGCCTCCCTGGATGCTGATTGGGATTTGGGAGAGGCCCAAGAGGGGCCTAAGGAGTGAAGTCTCACTGAGGAACACAGGCGGCATGGGTGTCAATTCACCCTGCTAGCACCCTGTCAGTTACCCACCTAGGGTGCTCCATGGGCACCTCAAGCACAAGGTCGGGTGGAATTTCAAAGAGCTCAGGGTCCTGGCCATTCGCCTGCAGGATCAGAGGTACCACATCGAACCGTCCATACTTGGGCTTCCAGCCCAGGTCAATGCACAGCTGCGGGCAGAAGAGAAGCAGTGAGTCTGCAGACGCAGGCACCACGAGCCCCTGGGCCCCACCCTGTCACGCATGGAGCCGGCTCAGTACCTGGGTGAACTCCACACTGGCAGGATCCCCTCTGATGGTGCCATCAGGCATCTGGTACCCCGCGTAGCGGATGAGCTGAGAGTTCCAGACCCGGAAGTCGTGCTTCCCATCAGAACGCTGGGGGAACACGGTGATAGCTGACCTGCTCCAAAACAAGGACAGTCTGTTTACCACCTGGCTCCCTTGCAGGCTACCAGCCATGTGCTGCCAGCTCCCTCCCCTTCTTGTTCCCCAACTGCCTGCCCCTGAGCTTACTGAACCAAATTTCTACGGCTCCTCAACATCTCAAGCTCTCACTGGCCTCTGTATAACCTGCCCCTCTTCCTGACATATCTGCTTCCACCTTCTTTTCCCTCCAGCTCCTACCCTTCCTTCAACACCTGCACAGGAACGGCCCACTCTGGGAAGCCCCTGCCACCCCTCAGCAGAGCCAGCTGGCTCTCCACAACCATTCCTTTTCTGCATCGTATTTCTGTCCCTGCAGTCGAGCTAACTGGATGCCTGGCTAGTGCACGTCATAGGCTCACAGTGGGCTAGCATCTCCTCTGATCTCTCGACCCTATTCCCACGTCTCACCCTGAGTCGGGGCCCCATTATGTGGGACTGAGTGTTTGAGAAACAAGCCTCAAAAAGTCCATGAATTCATAAATGACTGAATGAGCTGCCCAGTCCTATGAGCCTTGACCCATTGGTGGGGCCTAGGGGGAAATAAGGTGGGGTGGGTTCTCACAAGCAGTGACTTTTTCATCTTTAAGAAGATACCCGCCTAGAGCCATCTGCTGGAAAATCAACCTCCCATCTTCATCTCAAAAAGCGAAGAGCTCTCACCTTACACAGCGAAGAAATTACTTCTTAAAGATTCCCCATCCCCCCACTCCCCAAATGGTTCCAGGATAGAACGAAGCCAAAGAGAGAGGCTACTGATGGGGCTAAGCTCACGAGGCCTGGCTCACCAGGCCCAAAGAGGCCGAGTCCGGTTTCTCTCTGGGTTCTCCTGCAGCCAGAGATGCCTCCCCTAAACCCATCCATATCTCTTGACTAAGACTTAGGGACACAGTGGGCCTCAGCCCCAGCCTCGGGAAAGATGCACCCACCTGATGTTGCCATTGTTGGTGGCATAACGGAGGTGTCTGCAGATGTGCGCGAACATTTCCTGGGCTGTGGAACAGCTCCGGGCATCGAAGACCTGCACATACCCCGCCCATACCAGGCCCATCAAAGACTGCGAGGTCAGAGGCTTCTGGCTGATTAGAAGTTAAGTTATGGGACCGTCTCAGCATTGGTCTGAAACTGCCATAAAACCAAGAAAGTAGCCCAAATCTTCAACACCCAAACTCCTGGCAGAGGAATGCAATCTTCTCCTTGCATCAGCGTTCCCACCGGTCAGCACAGCTGCTCTGCAGCACATTCTCTTTCCCCAGAACCTCTAGCACATTTCATTCCAGCCAGAGCTGGTCTCACTGGCATTTCTCATCAATTTCTCTGTCCAAGTGCTCTTGATATTCTCCAGCCCTAAACAAAACCCCACTGTAAAGATGGCCTAGGAGGCTGGGATAAAAAATGTTTTCTCTAACAGGTATTGGGGGGTGTGGAGAAAAATGAACCCTCCCACACTGTTGGTGGGAATGCAAATAATTGCAACCTCTTTCAGAAACAGTATGGAGATCCCTCAAAAAAATAAAGATGGGTCTACCATTTGATCCAGGGATCCCACTCCTAGGTATATACCCAGAGACTACAAATTCTCTAACCAGAAAATACTATCTGTGCCCCTATGTTCATAGCAGCACAGTTACAACAGCCAAGACATGGAAACAACCTCACTGCCCAACAGTAGGTGACTGGAGAAAGAAGCTGTGGTCTCTAGACTCAGTGGAATTCTATGCAGCTATTTAAGAAAGATGAAATTGTGCCCTTTGCAACAGTTTGACAGGAACTAGAGGGGATCATGTTATGTGAAAGAGGTTAAAAAAAAAAAGAAATATAGGATAGTTTCACTCAGATGTGGAATATGATGAAATCAAACTAATAAACATACAAATCCCAACAAACCTAGCAGGACACAGGGCTGTGGATACAGGAGGGTGAGGGTGGAGGGTAGAGGGGAAAGGACACTGGAACTCTGGTGGCAGGTGTGGTATGAAGCATAGACTGAGATGCAGTTTCAGTATCCTAAATGAATATATCATTGTGAACAAAAGAAATCATATATATTACTATTAAAAAAAAAAAAAAAAAAAGAATGTTTTCTAGAGGTTAAGGATTCAAACATCTGAGTGTTAAGAAGACAACAAATGTCCCCACTGGAAGCACTTGTGCTGAGCCCGCCCAGACTTAATACCCAACCTATTTGGAGTTTTCTAGAGAGCACCATGAAATAAGGTTTTCATGCCCATAATCTGTCACAGGCCTTTTCCATTCCCCTAGTTATTTAAGCCTGAAATAATTCCTTCTTCCTTTATCTTGCCCTCTGCCTCTTAGAAAAACTTTTCATTTTTTGGCATTGTTTGGAACCAGATTCATGACTTGTTACTAAAGCAATTGGATCTTTAAAATTAACCGTTAGATGTCTGCCCTTTAGCCTGGGCAAGCACGACCTTTCGTGCACCACCAGGGCCTCAATAATAATAAGTTGTTTGGTCTCAGGATGGTGTTTAGTCTCCCAAATTTAGCACCAGCAGAAGATCAGCTAGAAATCCAGAGGGTGAAATCAGATTCCAAACTTCTAGAGGGGGGACCCGTGAGCGCCAGCTCCCCTCCTGTCGGGAATGTGAACAGAGAGGGGCTGTGGCTTTGGTGCGGAGCCGTGGGCACAGCTCTGCACAGGGCCTGCGGCCTCCCAGCACCTCCCCCTCAGGTGCAGCCAGCCCACCTGTAGGTTGGACCACTGGATCCTCCCGATGCAGCGCGGGGCGTTGCGCCAGGCCTGCTTGGTGGCGTAGATGAGCTCATCTCCCGTCAGCTGGTAGGTTCCTGTTGTTTCTATCTCCTTTGTTACGGCTTCCACCCTGGCCAGATGTTCCTCTATTTTTGCCCTGGGGGACAGGAAGATATCAGGAAGATCAACAAAGAGAAGGCCTTAAAAGGTGATTAATTCAGTCCACTGAAGCAGGAACTGACAGGACATCAGGAGGGCAAGAAGACTATCTGCTCCAGGGTCAGATTCATGGGTCTGTGACCCAGGCTTAATGCTCTACTGTGACCACCTTGAAATTTTCAGATTGCAGCTTAGCAACCTGAGTCAGAGCAGGTGGGTGGTCTTGAATTGGTCATTCTTTTTTCTTAACCAGGGTCCTACATCCATCTTTACAGTGGGTCCTGTAAGTTACTCAGCTTGTCCTGAACCTGTCAGTACCTCTGTGTTCCCAGGTGCTTTTTTTTCTAATCAGTCACGTCAGTTTGGCAGGGGGGACAATCTCTTGCAGACACTTCCGAGACTTACAGGAGCATGTAACAAGCCACAGGCACACCGAGCCTCTGGCTGAGGGACCCGTCCACCTTCCCTGGATACAAGATCAGCCAATGCGCCCCCAGTAGCTCTGTGCACTAATCCCCATAGTGAGTCAAGTTCTTTGCAAAGCCATTCAGTCGGGGTCTCAGTGAGTTGTGAGGGAGGCATTTCTGTGACCACATTACTGACAAGACATCAAGGCTCTAGGAGGTTAAGTACTGGACTAGACCATCAGTGTGACAGAGCAAACTCAGACTGGGATTGCCCTGATGACAAGTCCAGGTTCACTTTTTCCCCTAGGAAAGACTGTAAGCCTTGGGAGATGCCAGGGCCTGCCCACACTTCCCTGGTCAAGTCTGGATGGGGACCGGCTCTCAAGCCGCTGCCTGCAGGGTCCAGGGCCTGCTTAGAAAGGAGCCCTACCTAGTGTGGTCCAGCATCATGGGCTCTCTACATCGTGTTGTTTCTCAACTCCATATGAGATCTCGGAACTGGCTTCTCTTCTGCCCTCCTTGACTGCAAAAATACCCCACAGGGCACCAGGTATCAGTCTGGCTTTGAAGCGCGCACATACACACGCGTGCGTGCGCGCACACACACACACACACACACACACACACCAACCTTGAGCTTTCCAATCAGCACCAAAGGCTTTTGAAATGACAACAAAAAGAACTATTTAAGGAATGAACTCCTGATTAAGGAGAGTGTACAACTCAGAACAAAACGCCTTTCTGTGGATGGAGAGTATCTCAACAACTCTGTCTCGATTAAATGAAAAAAAAAAAAAGCGGAAAGACAAAACATTTGGCGCTATTTATCTTCAAGGACACTCCTGGTATGAGGAACTGCTGGGTGATGCTCCCCACCCGCAAAAGCTCCCTCCCCAAACACAGGCTCCAGCAAGGCTCCCTCCTCTGCCTCCAGGCATGGAACATGTGACTAGGTACCAGAGGATTCTTTTTCAGATTTTTACCTAATTCCTTTGGGTTTTATGTTTCGGGTTTTTTTTTTGTTGTTGTTGTTGTTGTTTTTTTAAGAGAGGAAGGAACAGAGAGGAGGAGGAAGCGCTTTCTTTATTTACTTTTGGTTGTTCCCCCTCCCCAGGTCCTTGGGCTTTACATGGTCTATGCGCCCAGTCACCAGCTTAACACCTGAGTCACCAGGGCACGCCAAGTTTTGTATCTTAACACTGTTTTCAGATAGTGATGCTTCTGAGCAACTATTAGTGCTGAATTTGAACATAACATTCAGCAAGTTACAATTACTGACTATATAATCCTTCACTCACAGAGGACTACTGGACTCTCCTAATGTCTGTCTCTGGTCACCAGTGTACTTGTGGAACTGGACTGCCATTTGCCGTTCACAGCCCCCAGGACCTCCTGCGGGTCTCCCATGTGGACTCGTGAGTGTGAGAAATGGGTTTGAACAGCCACCAAGAGCAACCCTTCTGCCTCTTGGGACAACACCCCCCCAACCTCCCCCTAACACCAGCAGGACCTTCCAAGTCCAGATGGAGTCAGAAACTGTCAAAGAGCTAGAGCCCTGAGGTTGGAAACTGGGGCTAAGCTGCAGACTGCCGAGGTTCACATCCCAGCTCTGGGACGTCAGCACAGGTGACTGGGAGCAATCACACCTCCTCCGCAGTAAACACCAGCATTGATACAGTGGCCCAAGGAAGTCCATCAAGATTCTTGGACCCCAGAAGGCTCATTAATCAACAACAGAGATGAAAGTCCCACAGTCCTGAATGTCCTAGTCACAAAGCTTTGGCCAAAGTTTTAGTATACAGCAGACACTGCAGGCAACCCCCCAACAGGGTTCTCAATCAGGCTGTCACTGAACACAGACAGACAGACGTCTGCCACCTCCCCGCTTCCTGAGACTCTGATGCCCTTGGTGCAGGGACTCGGGCACATATGTTTCACAGTGCTCGGGTAACTTCTGCATAGATGGTTGAGGTGATGACCAGGAAAGAGAAGGGCTTCCTTTGAAGATTCAGACCCCTCCCGGCACAGACGCTGTAGGGTCCTAGCAATGGGGATGTGGCATCACAGGCGCCACCCTCTCTGCCACGAGCGCCCCAGGGCACCTCTGTGGCTCACTCCCTGAGTGAGGTACCACTTGGGCTGCACCCTCAGAGCCACACTCCCCTCCAGTTCATAAAACAAATCAAAGCCCTCAGCCAACCTGTTTTATAATCTGGATGAACATTTTTGTTTTCACGTTTTAAAGGAACCTAAATGAATACTCATCTATTTCAAGAAACTCAGGAAAGGAGAACCCCACAGAGTTCAGTACAAAGGGCACTGACCTGCCCTCTGCAAGTTAGGCAGCCTGGAGTCACTGGGACAGAGGACTCCAGGCATGTCACTGCGGTCCCCTGCTTACCTCTATAGGCAGAGGGGCCTCAGGCATTTTCAAGGATCCTCTCTAGCCTGAGCATTTCAGAATCAAATGATGCCTGCTAATGAATTAGCGAGGTTACTGTGTGCCAGAACACTGTTCTAGACTTATTAATCCCCACAACAATCTGATGAGCCAGGTTCCATGGTCATTTCCATTTTATCAAGGAGGTCAAGGCACAAGACGGTCAACAGATTTCCTAAGGATTCAGGACTAGATATAGGGAGAGCCATGGTTCAAACTCAGTTACCCTCCCACGCCCCACTTTTCATCACTATTGTAATACCTCTTTGTCTTAGGATCGGATAACTGCTCTGGGGTCTTTTCCTTTGAGAACTACTCTTTAGCTCTGTAGCTTTTCACCACAAATCCGGGAAGGGAAGAGTCTGGGGTCAGAGGGAGAAGTCCGGAGACAGGGCGCTCAGGGGAGGGAGCAGGAAGGGAGACTTACTCTCTGAAGGAGCTGTAATACTGGTTGACAAACTCGATTGCTTGAGGCAGAAGCTCTTCTAGGGAGATAGGCTTGTCTCTGGGTCCACTAGTCAAACTTTTGGGGTTCATGATGGACCCCAAGCAAGATTTGGACTTGCAAGAGAAATCCTGAAAAGAAAGAGACATGTGGTGAGGTGGGCTGCAGGCCCCCAGGCACCAATGTTGATAGCTGTCTTCCTCGGGGCCAGCTCCTTTCCACACTGGCCATGCCAGCTCTCTGCGGCCCCTCCACTTCCATGCCACCTCTTCCTTGGGCTCCATGGGGCTTTCTCAATTCACAGGTTCGCTCAGCACTTAGCACCCTTCGTCCCCTCCACACACCCTGGGCTCGGTCTCTGGCCCTGCTCCGCAGAACCCAGACCCAGGGCAAAGCCAACAGGTTAGTCCCTGGGAACACCTCAACTCCTTTGCACTGCAAGAGGCAGATGAGATTCCTGGGAATACACTCTTGGCATTTGGCCAGAATGAACTGAAATGAGATGGTACAGATCCTAGTATCAGAGGATGGCTCAGAAAAAGAATACTGGAAGGAAACACACCCCGATATTTTTACTGTGGTCATTACTGGAACATGCAAAAAATCTTCTGCCTTCTTGATCTGGAGATTTTCTATTCTTTCCCATTTTACAATTATGGCAAGCATTCTAAAGTTAGAACAAGAAACTTAAAAGATAAAGAGTCTTAAAGGACACTTATCCAACTACCTGCTAGGTGCGAACCCTCTCGGATCTCCCTGTCAAACAGCACTTGAATGTTTCTGCTTTCAGGGAGGTCACTACCTCTGGTATAGCTCAGCTGAACTATGAGCACTTCTGTTAGAAAATCCTCCTTGATGCTATGCTGAAATCTGTCTAAGAAATAATGAATTTGTCCTACATTTTTTTAAGAAGGAAGAGAGAAGAGGAAGAAGCATATTTATTCATTTATCTACTGCTTACTTAGGTTTTGAACCACCCTTTGCCCCCACTGAGGTCCTGGATCTCTAGGCTGCACCTCGTCCCTGTTCCAGTGTCTCAGCCATCTGCGCCACAAGGGTGTGCCCCTGTCCTGTAGTCTGTCACCTCACTTTCATTATCCATGATCCATTAGGGAGAAACAGAGTTGGTATCATTTACCTCCTGCTGTCATTTGTGAGAAACAGGGTTTTCTCAGTGCCCTTTGCCCCAGCAGATGACTGGTTTGCCCAGAAGGACATATGTTTGATCTGCTGAGGGCCCCACTGCCTTCACCAGCTTGAGCCAGAGGTGTTTCTCCCAGAAGCCCCAGACTTCTTACCCTTTTGGCTTTGTGGTAAAGTGTGTCTTGGAAAGTCATCCCACTGCCCCAGTTTCTGATCCTCACATGCTGTGGGCAGGCCACTGGAGACACAGTCAGCTCAACCTGGGATTCTGGAGACTTCTAAGAGGAGGGAAAAACAGAGATTTCCAAATGCCCCCAACCCCAGGACCCCAGAGATCTCTTCCAGGTCCCAGGACCCTGCTTGGCTTTGGGCTTTGGGTATGTACACAGGTCAGGGTGTTGGCCCACGTCTCTCCCCTCTTCCTGGCAGCCTGGACACCGGGGCCAGTGCCTGCTAAGAGTTCCAGGTGCCAGGGCCACTGGCCAGGTGTCTCTCCTCACCCAAGGCCCTGCCAAATACTTCCTCAGAGGAACTGCAACAGGAGGGACTAAGGTTAGGCGGAAGACCACAGTCACAGCTAATACTGCCAAACATAAATCAGGATGAGGGAAAATGTGCCCCACAGAGGCCTTTGAGAATACAACACACGCACGCACACACGCAATACAGAAAAAAATCTCTTCCTCCTTCTCTACCTATTTCTCTGCTCATCTCTCTAGAACTCAAAGGTCCCACACACTTAGAGAAGATGGAACCCACAGGATAAAGGCTGGGGCTGGGACTAAAGCCGCAGCTGCTGGGCCTGGGATTGTTTTGGAGACTCACACCCCTGGCTCCATGAACAGCCTCCCCTTACCTGCCTGCCGTGCCACACAGGCAAGCCACTCAGGTGGTAACACACCTGCGGGGGTTGCCACTCCTGATCATGAAGGTTCATTCAATTCTCCCAAAGCTCTTCCTCTCCCCAACCTGTCCTCCACCCCCGCCCCTAGTCTCCACTCACTGTCCAACCCCAGCTTCAACCAGCTGCTCTCAGCCTGCATCTGCCTGGGCAAGGGAGGAAGGGACTTCCCACACCTATGTGACTCTAACACTGAAACTGACCTTTACTGTCCCGATGAGGGGCTGAGGGGACTCATTCTGGAGCTTGCCAAGGCTGTGACACTTGAGGTCATCCTGTATCACTGTCCTGTGAAAGGAAAGCGCTCTCATGAGTTGGAGGATCTGAGGCAGAGAGGGAGGGATCTTGGAGTGCACGCATTCTGCCGGCATCTGAAAGATGAGGGACTGAGGTCTAGAGGGTAGGAGTGACTCGTTCATGGCTTGCTCGTGGTCAAGGAGGTGTGTGGTGGGGGAGGCACAGTCAATCAGGCCCAATCTCCACACCCTCGCCCGCCCTCCTCCTTGTCCTCGCTTGCCATCCCCCTACACAGCCAAAAAGAGATGAGGGATGTTGAGTCAAACTAGTGCCCCGAATGACAACCCACAGTGGCTCTAGAAAGATGCCTCCCCTCCATATCTGACTGTGACCGCTTGAGTGACACAGGGCTGGTGGACAGAGTTCCTTCCATGCTGCCCATCCAGGCCAGTGACACTGCCCGCCACACACTGGTTTGGGGGCACTTAAAGCTTTGTTATTTAAATCACTTGACTTATCTTGACCTATTATAAACTCTAGATTTTTATGGAAAAATTAAACATACAGAAGTAGAGCAGACAGTAAAATAAGACCCCAGTAGCCCCTCACCCAGATTCATCTATTTTCATCCCATAGTCAGTCTTATTTCAACTCCACTCTCCCAGCTCCTCTAGCATTTTAAAACAAATCTGGGCCATCATGTCATCATAAATATATCAGCAGGAATTTCTGGGAAATAAAAGCTTTGTTTAAAAAAAAAAAGACATTAGGCATGTTGCTTTTAAAATAACTGATTTAAAGAACTGAGGACATTGAAGATGAAAAAACAACAACTATAATCTGAAGTCGCTCAGAAACTATTGGCTCTGCTTTGGAATTTCAGATTGTTCTCCCGGCAAATGTTGCAGACAGCAGAAGACATGTGAGCCCTCTCAGCGCCATACCTGGGGGCACACCACCCACAGACATGCCTGCTCCCAGAGTGAATCGCCCCGTGGGGGCGCCTTAGTCTGAAAGCTTAGTGTGCTCCATGCTTTTTGCAGTATCTTCTGGGCGTGAGAATACACAAACATCCAAGGGTAAAGGGGGTTCAAGAGTACTACCAGTGTCTCTCGCTTTCACTCTATGCATGTCTGCAATGCTACAACATGACAAATGTGCATTTATTGCTCTCATTATTGGAAAAGTAATGACTATATATGCATATTAACATTAAACAATTAACCATACATGACAGGCAGCTTTAGATGATTGATAACTATCAAGAGACAGTGTCCCTTTGAGAGAACATAAATATACACCGTAAAGCAATTTCTCCCTGAATCAAGTGATCCAGTAACCCTGTAAGCGCTTCCTGTGACCTACCTTAACCATCCACCCTGGGCTGGACTGTGTGCCCAGCAAAAATACCCAACCTGCCAACAGAGAGTAATCGGGACATTCAGCAAAGGTATGTCCTGGCTGAGCAGTTGTGAGAGCGCTCCTTAAATAAGTTATTCCAAGGCTGGTCCTCAGGGAAGCAAAGCCTTACCACTCTTCTCTATCTTTTGCCATCAGTCCTTACCCCAAGCCTCCCCAACTTCCTCTCACTCACTCTGGCCAGAGAACTGGAGAATTTTGGGTACTGCTCCACAGTAATGATGAGATTGAGAAACGTCTTCATACACTTAACATGACTATTGGCCCCAAATATTAAAAAGCATCCACACGTGCACTAGCCCCTGCCGCTTGTGTCTGGACATTTAGGTCGTGACCAGTGTCTCCACTATTATGAATAATGACTCGGTTGGTATCCCTGGCTGGATGCTGGCTCTGCGTGGACGGACAGGCATAGAAAACGCCTGGGGAAACGCCAGTAAGTTAACAGGACTAGCATTAAGTGGTGAGAGGCGATTTGAATTTTTCTTTACACTTTTTGTGCATTTTTCCAAATTTTTAGTGACGTTATTCCATTCGTAACTGGGATAAGTTTTTAAATTTTAAAATTAAAAAAAAAATTAAGTCAGAGCTGCGGTCTGTGGATTATTTGGGAGACAATCTGGGATTCTCTCCCCCACTCCCCACACAACAAGGAAGGTGGGGTGGCAGGAGAGGCTCTGGGGGAAAAGATTTTATGTGTGAAACAATTCCGTCTCTGCGCTCTTAACCATATCTACCCTAAGGCTGTAGCAGCCCCAGGGCTCACACATCTAGAAAGTTCCCAAGGGCTGAACATCCACACTTCCTAGAGATTCCCAGGCGGTTCTTTGGGTGCATGTGGGGTTTCTTGGGGTCTCTTGTGGATGCGGAATTGCAACTTCTCCTGTGTTCCAAATGAGAAAAACACTTTAAATAAATCCTCACTGGACTCCTACAGCGCGAATATCCCAACCCTCACATTTTCACGGAAGGTCAAGTCTCAGAGGGTCAGTGTCGCATCCTGCTGGGTTCGTGCCCGTGGCCAGGCGGAGCCGCCCGCCTCCCTCCCAGCGTGAAGAGTACCTGGCTGGGTGGAGGCGGCAGGCGGGCCTCAACTGCAGGATCCTGCGGAGCAGCGGGCAGAGCTTGGGCCGGTTAGCCTCGCACGGACCCAGCCCCTCGCGCATGGCTCGGCGTGGAGCAGCCCCTCGGTGGTCCGGCCCCGGGCGCCGCCAGCCCCTTTTGTGCGGGCAGGAGCCGCCACACCCACCTGAGGGCGGGGCGAGCCGGGAGGCGGCGGGTCTCGGCTGAGGCGCCGGGCGGGATCCGCAGTGCTGAGCCTTCCTCGGTGGCTTCCCCGGGTCTGCACACACTGGGGACCCGAGCGGGCGTCCGCGGGGGTCGGCCTTGAGGCTGCCACTGGACTTTTAGCCTGGCCACGTATGACAGGCTTTGGATTTGTTAATTCCACGTGAAATAACTTGGATTGTAATTTAGAGTTCAGAAAGCCAGCTTTCCTGTTCTTTCAATCACCCCTTCCCAATCAAGTCAGTAAAGCAATTCTGTATTATCACTTCACCGGTGCTGCGCAGCGGCTCCAGCGCTGCAGGCTGGTTCTCTCGCCTCGCACAGTGAGTGCTCTTTCTCTTCTGCATTTCCAGGAAGGAAGTGAAGGACTGTGAGTGACTTTTAGTGAGAGACACGGAGGACTGGCAGCGAGACCAGAGGCCCCCTGAGGTTCCTGCCAGGCTCTGGTCCTTGCTACCCCAAAGGCACAGAATCTCCTGGCTTTGTTCCTTCTCTCTGTACATTGCTCTACACACTGGGAGCAGAACTTCTGGGGTCCAGGCAGGGACAGGGCAGCTGCCTACCAACTCAGATCACAGATCAACTCAGATCAGCCCAGCTGGATTCATTCCATCCTATTTAATGCCAAACCCCAAGTTAAAGTGGAGTGAAAAGAGTACATATTTCTTCTGAGCCAACTGCTCACTTAGTTCCTAATTCCACATATCTTCACACTTGCCTTTGTCTCTGACACACACACACACACACACACACACACACACACACACACACACGCTCATTTCTTAATCATGTTCACACAAAATATAGACTCATCAGTCACATATAAAAGTTCCTTGGTCTTATTACACCTGAATGCATTTGAAAAGTACTTTTTAAAATCAAAATGTATTCATTGGCTCCCACTGATTTCAGGATGAAATCCCCTTTGCACTCCGGCTTCCGCTTCCGGTAGCATCCTCCCCACCCCTCACCGTAGGTTGAGGTCCCGGGATCCCTGCTTCCTCCAGAAAGCCTTTTCCCTCTCACTGCTTTCCACACTTCGGCCAGCCAGGTCCCCTGCAGCATCTGCAGAAGCGGTCCTAGAGCACGCACGTTCTCTTGTATCCTCTCTGCCTCTGCACCCCCCCTTCCCAATTTATGAAGCTTTTTAAAGTCCTGGTTTCACGTGCTCTTCCCCAAACCAGGGAGGCAGGTGCCATCTCCCCTACTCCCTTCCCGGCAGCAGGGACTGAGTCCCTTTTCTCTGCTCTGGTTCTCAGCCCCACACAAAACATGCCTCGAGGAGAGACCATGTCCTGTAGAGGGTATGAGTTTGGACTTGGTTCAAGCCTCAGCTCTTTCATTTTCCAGATATTGACCTTGAATAAGTCACCCAACCTTATAAATTAAGGGTAAGAATAGTTTCTGCCTCGCTCCTGACATAATAATCAGGACTTTATAAATGTTATCTGTTATTTTTAGCTGCTGTTTATGCAATTAATAAATATGTAATTAGTAAATAAATATTCATTACATAATTGATACACAGAGGAACTTCAGTGGTATCTCCAACCCCATCCACCCACACACACAATAGGTACCAGAGGGCAGCCCTCAGCAAACAGCAATTCATGGACTGGACCACAGCTAGGACCGAAGTGGTGAACCCAGCTTCATGGCTATGAACCAGACTGCCAGGTTTGCCTCCTGGCTTTCTCATTTGCCAGTTGTATGATCTTAAAAATCATTGAAGTTTTCTAGACTTCAGTTTTTCCTCATCATTATAATGGGAAAAGAACAAAATGTCCTCCTTCATAGATGGTTGGGAGGGCTCTATGAATTCACTGTAGGGTGTTTTCTCTCCATCATCTTGCCTATGTGATTTAAGCACTTCTGCCAACCCATGTCAGCTTAAAAAGGTGTATCAAGAGGCACCCTGATCATTCAGGGATTAAGTTGGGGGCTGGGTGGTAGACAATGTAAGCCCAGGAACCTGTGCTCATGACCTGGGACTGGGGGAAATAACAAAAATGAACTAATAAAAATGCTTCCTCCTCCTCTCTCTTCCTTCCTTCTTGCCTGTCGTCATTCCTGCCTGCCTTCCTCTATACAAACAAAATCTTCTAAAAACAAAAACATGGATCAAGTTAGTTGGTTTGCTTTAACCTAGTTCAACCTATAACTGCTGGTTACCCTACAGCTCAGGGTCCTACCTGGGATCTGAGCTCAGGTCTCCTGATTGATCCAAATACACAAGTCAGAAATAATGATCATGCTCTGGAAGTCCTTCCACAAACATTGTTTAACTGACTGATATTCTCAGATTGCCCTCAGGATTGCTTCTTCTACAAGCAGGAGTTGGAGGATATAAAGAATCCAAACTCTGAGTTCAACTTCTTACTCTGTAAAACTCGTCATGTGACCTGAGGGACACCAGTCCCCTCCTAGAGCTTTCATTTCTGCATCTGTAACATGAGATAATAGTACTTCACAGAGCTGCCATGGAGATCAGCTGAGATACGATGCATGTCATATGTCCAGTATAGCCCTGGCACAGAGTGGAGCCTCGAGAAATGATAGCATCTCAAATGTTTATTGAGGGTCTGCTTTGTGCGGGCACACTGTGAAGTGCTTTACACACACACTCCTAAGTCATCCCCAACATGCCAAGAAGTGGGTCCCACTGGTGTCCTCATATTGCAGAAGAAGACACTAAGGTTCGGAGAGGTTACAGCATTGTACTACATTGCCTAGGCAGAGAGAGACAGTCCTGGGCCAGCTGGTGCCACACATCACAAGCCTTCCATATAGTTTGTCTCACATCCTAGTGCTCTGTATCAGGTGGATATTCAAAATATTCACAACTGGAGAGGCAAATCAGTACGGACACTTGCCAGGATGCAGCCCCGGTTCTAACCACTTATCTCTACTGCCTCCCATTCTCAAGTCAGGCTCCATCTTCCCTCCCCATTGTCTTTCACATAGATTACAAGCTCCTTGAGGGCCAGGACTGTGCCATGTCCCCGCTTCTTCACAGTGTCAGGTGCAATGAGGTGCCCAATAAATAGTGACTGCATCAAATTCCAACAGGGACATTCAGGAAGCAACTGCAGAGAACAGACCTCTAACGAGAAGCCCTGATCCCAGAGAGGAGGTGTGAGTTGGCAGAGCAGACGGGAGAATAGAAACTAACAGCAGACAAGGAGAAAGAGGCCAGAGGGAACAGCTTACCTGAGGGAAACGTGGTTGGCTTTCTCCACATTGTTGTTGATGTCTGTTACCTCAGTAATATCATACTGGTTGGACTTAGCCTTGAACAGAAACTTCCAGGGACAGGCCATCTCTGTGGCTTTGCACAGAAGGTCACTTATTGGTATTTAAACTCAGGTTCTTCACTGTGGGACTGAGAAAGGAGAGGTAGACTGTGACAAAAGGTTGAAGAAGAGTTTGCAGCTCTGGACTCCCTCGATATGCTTAGTTTACCAAAGAATCAGGACAACAGCTGGCATAGGTCTTAAACAGCCACTTCAGCACTGTTTTCAATCTCTGCTCCTATTTGTGGGTTGGATCTGGGGGTCCTTCAGACATACTTTAATTCTACATTTCACATAATCTGAAGGGAAAACACTGAACCTATACAAGCCAGGACAAAGTACACACCTGGTAAACCTCCTTAATGAGAACCTCTGGCCCACATAACCGGGACGAGCGTCAACCAGGTAAGACAGGGACGAGCCGGGTGGTCGCTGAAATATGGTGCTTTGCCTGACCCCTCGAGATAGCTTCCAACACTTTTTAGCAACTGTCCTTTTATGCCTGTCACTGGGGAAAGCAATCAAGTTCTAACTGTTGCTCTTCCAGTATTTTGCAATTATTGTCAATGCTATCACCTGCTCCGTTTATTCTTATCATTATCCAGGAGGGAAAGAGTTTTATTTGTGAACAAATACTCTCAACTTCCAATATTTGAGATAATCTCCTTCTTAAAAAAGATGATCTAAGGGGGCCCAGGTCTGATCTGAGCTTGTCCCCTGCGTGGCTGCTTATTGGGAAAACACATTGCCCTGGGAGACAGTGTGTTGATGAGGCCCATGTAAGAATCTTAACGCCCCCCCCCCCCGCCCAACCCGCCGAATCTGGACTCACATCTGGCTCTACTAATTACATGAGGTGGACCAAATTATTTAACTGAGATTCATTCTCCATCCATAAAATATGCTTAGCAATATTCATTTTAACAAAACTTATTAGTAGGGGTGGGGAGAGGGAGATCATGTTATGTAGATCAGTTAGGGTTTCTCTCTCTCTCTCTCTCTCTCTCTCTCTCTCTCTTTCTCTCTCTCTCTCTCT
>RJWH01002260.1:85936-144651 GCA_004363575.1 Solenodon paradoxus | reverse complement strand
CATCAATGGCAGAATCCCGTGCTGTCATTTCCTTGACTTCCACAGGCTCATCTCTCCAGGGAGAAGATTCCCCCAGTTTTCTGAGCCTTCTTGACAGGATGAAGCAAAGCCCTCTCAAAATAGCAGCTTGTCTAGAAATGAAGACAACTCACCTCGCAGCTGGCTGGGCAGCCCTTCAGGGTAGGAACAAGCCAGCTTAGGAGGAGATGTGCACTTGAGAGCTTCAGACCACCTGGACCTGTCCAGTCCCCTCACCAAGGGTGGCTGAGAGCTTGCACACCAGCGATGCTGTGCTCTCTGGAGTCAGAGAGCCTCAGAATTCAACTTGCTGCAAAATTAGGATCACACAGCAGCTTAAAAGTATTTATACCCACCCCATGCCATCTACTGGGCCGTTTTTGCATAAAGGTCTCTCTCTCTTTTTTTTTTCCAAAGGGAGTGTCCCCAGCTGGGCGTACAGTTAGCTAATTTATGACTGAGACTCCTGGCCTATGTGTGACTTCATCTAACTGTTACATCACTCTGTGCAGTGCATCCTCAGTAAACCCACCTCTTCCTGGTCCCAGGTCCAAGGCAGTAGCTCATTAACAGGGTGTCGTGTTCAATACAAGAGTCACTGTGGAGACAGGTTTCTACTAGCCAAGCCACACTGGCTCACTGTCGGCATCTGAGGGACTCATTTTCCACAGGAGGGAGCAATCCAGTTAATTCCTGTCGCTTCTCTCCGTGTTCCAGTTTGCAGCAGGGGTCCAGGAAGCTGCGGAATAGTGACAGTGTGGGGCACGCTGGAAACGCCCAGGTTACAGAAGGCTGGGTGACCCTAGTATTCCAGAGAGGTCTCCAAAATACTCAGCCTGAAGCTTTAGAAAGGGGAGGGGAGGTACAGGAGCGGGGCTGGGGTGCGGGGGGAGCTGATGGCATAAAGATGTTGCAACAATGATGTCTCACCCTTTGTCTCTAAGTAAGCTTTTGCAGAATGGCAGGTAGAGTTAGTATTTACAGGGAAAATATTCTGTTTCTAATTTCTCAGAAATAGTATTATGACTTCTTATAAGGAAATTATAATTTCCTATAAATCCATTTATTATAGCACTTCAAATATAGTGTCCCCACAGGTATAAATTGTTCTGTCATACAAGTAAAATAACAACCACATTAAGGAAGAGCTGAAAAATGGTAGGGAAATAAAAATGCCCTGATCTCGCTGTCACAACACATTGCAGCCACCATTCATTCATTTCCTTCTCATCTTGCCCAAATTAATTTCAATGTTATAATGGATTGAACTTGTCTAAGACAAACTGAATAAAAAAACCTCTTAACCCCTGAGGGGTTAAGTCTGTGACTCTGGCCAGCGTAGCCCATGGAAAACTAAAGGACCTGAGTTGGACCTGGAGCCAGCAGGGACAACCAAAATGCACAACTAAATAAATAAATAAAAACGCTTTTTGTTCCTCTCTCTGCCTGCCTGTCTACTTGCCTTCATTCTTCCCTGTTTCCTTCCTCTTAAAAAAACAAAACAAAAACAAAAAATAAACTCAAAAAAATCTGTTGAGTGAATGAAACATGCTATTGGGTTGCAATGAATTTCAACATATCAAAGCCATCCTTTCAGGTTTTAGCCAGTTCAGCTTAGGGGAAATAGTGCTGCCTGAGGAAAGACAGGGGCTCCGGATTCAGGGGGTGCAAAGCTTAGAGAAAGGGATGGTTAATTATAGGACAAAGTGATACATGCAATGATGGAGGGGTGGCATGGCACTAGAGTGGTGGATTCTACATTGCTTATGGAGGGTTCACAGGGAAGAGGACATGAGGACAAGGTTTTGAAGGACGATTAGGAGTTCGCCTCACTCTAACCCAGTATTCTGGCAACATTTGCAACAAATATATGTATCGACTCCTTTAAACCCTTCAAGAGCCTTAGTATTATTTGACATTCATGGAATCCTCTAGAATTTTATCTACTTGACATCAGAAAATCTGGCTAGTTTTGCTTTGGAAAATGCAGTTATTCTATTATTTGATATGTTAAACATGCGACCACTGGGTTTTGGGTGTGTGAACAATGAAAATCCAGCATGAGTTGTGTTGCCTTCACTTGAGGCTGTGTCCTGGCTTCTCGTTGATTCCTCCAAGTCCAATGGAGAGGACTTCTCCCAAACACAGTCCCCAGGGAGTGAGGGGCTGGCTGCACTATCTTGTCATCTTTCCTATACCTGGGAGCTCCCCTTTCATGATTCCCCCCAAAAGTGTGTGGTGCTTATAGCCACCCATTACCTGTGTGCTCATTGTCTTCATCATTTTTTTTTTCTTTTAAGGAAAGGTCCAGGCAGGAATAAAAGAGAGTAGGGAGGCAGGCAGGAAGAGAGAGGAGGAAAACACATTCTATTTTATTGTACCTTATTTTTATTTAGTTTCTCACCCTGATTGTTTCCCCCTTGAATCTGACTCTTGAACCCAGGGGTTTGTGACCTGCGCTCCTTTGGAGGTGATTGACCTAACCACTACTCCACCAGGGCGCACTGCCTTCATTAATTCTTCACCATCCAGACAGGTGTGGGGGGCAAAGAACCTGGAGTCACAGGTGAATCTGTGGCAGAACCAGGCAGGAACCCACATCTCCTGGCTGTCTCCCCATTAAGTCCTGAGCCCTGGGGTGTAGGGACCAGCTGTCCACACCATCCTGTATCCCCTCACCTACTGATCGGCACTGAATGGACACCCAAGAAGCATTTGCTGAGTGAATGACGAGTGGCTGAAGAGTGAATAAGGACAGGCACCCATCACAGGGCCTGCTGAGGGCCTGGCTGGGGGTAAGAGCTCGCTAACCATGTGTTTCCTTCTCCTCTTCCTTTGCACTGTGCCCATGTGACCAGCCTGTGCCTCAGAGTTGCCCTGTCACCTCTAACTCACATCTGCCAAATGCACTGTCCGCGGCCTGTGGTAGGTTCCGGACCAGCATTTACTGTCTAACCCGCGCATTAGGCCTTGAGGACATGTTGCGGTGAGCCCGAAAGGTCCCAGGCGCTGCTGATGGCTCCACTTGGGAACCACTGCTTGACTCTCCCTCTGGGACCGAATTTTCACCTGACAAATGGCAGCCCTAAAAAGGAGTCAATGAGATAGAAAAAATGTTTCAAGAGATGGAGCAAAACAGCAGCCAAGGCAGAGCTGTGGTTGTTGCTATATATCAGAGAATAACAAGTCACCGGCTGACGAAGGAGACCCGTCTGGGGACACACCGGCCTTAGTCGTCCCGCGGACACCACCACTGCCTCACTTAAATCCTCAGTTCTCTCTGGGTCCTGACATTCAATCTGCCTATCTGGTGTTACTGGGAGAAAACTCACATCACACAACAGTCACCATTTGAACTAAGAATACATGAGTAAAGTTTAGAACAGGCCCACTGTCATGGGGAGCATCCCCACCTCGCAAAGTTCTCTTCATTGTCGATAGCAGGACGGGGAGCAAGGATTCTGACACACAGAGAGCAGCCCTCAGCAGGACAAACACGGGCCCTGACCCTCCACTTCTCCAGGGCTGCGTCTGCAGCGTCAGGACTGGGCCCTCCTGGAGGGTGGTGGTGTCCCCTCACCGCCTGTCCTCAGCTCCTGGGTCTGCACAGAGGCTGAGTCCCTAGCCTTGCTCACCCAACAGGCCGCATTCCTGGGCCTCTTCTGACGAGGGATGGGGCAGGTGAGTTCTGCTGAGGAGAAATCAAAAGGCATCTTGAAAGACTGATGGGGGACAGGTGGGTCCCTATGAGGAAGGGGATTGAGATTCTGAGGGTGCTGTGGAGAAATGCCCTCCTCCCTTCATGACCAGCACACCATGGGCGCCATGCCAATACACCCGCCCTGGAATGTCTCAGCTCATCATCCTGGGGCTGATTTTCCATAAAATAACATTGATCTGTCCCTGTGTCAGTTATGGAGATGGCTCAGTGCCATTCAGCCTTTTGGAGTTAATGACTCTGAAGCTCTTTTTACAAAAACAATGATGGGAGATAACACGAAGCAGACCACTTAAATGTCTCAAAGGCTTAATCTGTATAATAACAGCCTGTGAGGAGCTGTCTCGCTACCCCCTTCTGATGAGGAGGACATGGAGGCTCAGTGACATCAAATGACTTGTCCGAGATCACACCATCTGACAGTGCTTAGGACAAAACCTTGGTGTTGGAACTCACAGGTTGGAATCGCCCTCCCTGACCCTCTGCCTGTCATCCGTTGCCAGGGTCAAGGTCAGGACACAGCCCCACCCCACTGTCTTCTTGGAGTTTTTTCTTCCCCTACCTCCTGCAATAGTAATTATCCATGATAAGAATAATTAGTTACTGTTTATGGAGCATTTGCTCAATCCCTGTAACCAGGCCTTGAGTTTTCCACTCGTCATTACAGTCAATCTATGAAGTGACATAATTGTGCCTACTTCACAAGGAAGGAAACAGAAAGCAAGGTTCAGCTCCCCCTATGTCCCTCCGCTGGTAAGAGGCAGATCCTCGCAGGGCCCTGGATAACACCCCATCTTGTGTGTCCGGGCACACAAGCCACGGGTGCCGTGGAGAAGGAGCAGGAAGGAGTGGGAAACCAAGGTCACGTTCCCCCCAGAGAGCACCCGAAGGTTGGATGTCCACCCTCAGCACCCCACCACACCAGCCTCTGGTGCTAGCTCTGTGCCATGTGAGGCAAGTGCAGGGGCCCCCAGGAGGAGGACAGGAGTCCCCACCAAGTGCTCCTGCTTCCCAGAAGCCCATAGAATCCTTTCACCAGCGCTAGCATTACCTCCAATTTACAGAGAAGGAATCTGCGGTTCAGAGAGGGGATACGACTTGCTTTAGTTACTCAGTAAGTAAGGGGCAGAGAGAGATGTGAACCCAGAACTGACAGGCTCTAATGGCAGATTCTTCCTCTACTGTGTTAGACAGGCTCAGCTTATAATGGGGCAAGAGGTGACCCCACAGACACAGCCCTTGTGCTTGCTCCCAGAACCTATATAATCACAAGGGGAAGGCAGGCTGTACCCCCAGGCTCCACAGACACAAGAGGACCCTGTCATACTTGCTCCAATAGTACACAGTAGGCACTCCAACATCGGTTACATGGAGGATTTGTGCACTTATTATCCACGTGGTACTTCCCAATCCTGTCACTTTCCTGCAAGTTACATGCCTTTCTTCCCATTTTACAAGTGGGCACTGAGACTCAGATAGATGACCCACTGGTTCAAGGACCCATGGGTCAAAACTGGCCAGAAATACAGACCTGCCCGTCCTCCCCACACCGAAGCCAGGGAGCTCCCCCTTACCCACCCCAGAGGGTTGCTGTGAGACTTTGGTGTTCTGGGAGCGCTGTGCTGCCCAGGCACCCAGGGCATGGCAAGTTTAAGGAGGCTGAAATCCTTCAGGTGAGAGGGACACTGGGAGGACAGAGGACTCAGGTGGGGTGTGGGAACAGAGGAGGACATCTCAGTCCAGGGGGAAAGCTTCAATTGCCATCACTGCTAAGTGAGATTGCTAATGTCCCTTCTCTACATCAGCGGTTCTGCACCTCTCTGGACTCAGGGAATTCCCATGATCATCCAGAAACTTACAGCTCTTCACCCCTGGCACCTACTAACCTACTAACTCAGCAAAGAAAGTAGCTAGGAATTGGCAGGTAGCTGACATAGAGAGCCACAGGGCTCACAGGGAGCTGGGGCCATGAGCTCTTGGAGTCACCAGGAGGATTTTGGAGCAGATCCCCAGCTTAAGCTGGGTCAGGTAACCTCAGGCAACTGCTGGGATGGCTGATTGCCAAGAGCTGGCATTTCTGCAGTCTGCAATAACCAGGCTTATCTCCACCTGGTGCACAGGGGGCTGTGGGGTTAAACTTCTTATCCTAGTCCTAGCCTCCGTTTCTCTAACTGCAAAAATAAATCAGCAAGAGCTTCTCTGGAGGATCTTTCTGGGGATAAATGAGATCCTGACTTCATCAGAGTGCCAGGTACCCAACAGATACTGCTGGTTCCCTTCCTAGCAGGTGGGGAAACTGAGATCAAGAGTAGTTCATTCCAAAGTCAGCAATTCATCTTGGCTAGCCACCCTTTCCCAGCCAGAAGCCCCCTCCTCACCTCCCTTGCGCTCATATAAGCCCGCCCCCCTTTCTCCCTGGTACCCTCTTTTGGGGGCCAGTGACATGGTTGTTTATTCATCTGTTCTCTCCCTTGAGTGTCTTACAACCTCAGCACTCTGCAGACAATAGTTATTCAACAGATGTCTTACTGGGGATGCTAAATGCAAGGTCCCTACCTGGGTACAACTGAACCTCGTTTTGGTCAATATACCTACAACAGTCCAGAAGGGATTTTTTCCTCTGGAATAATGGAAAACAGGATGACATTTAAAATGTTTACGAGTTGAAGTATTTATTAATGTGATTACTATCTGTGATAAATCACTGGGTTTCCACTTGTGGAAAACGATAAAACTTGATTTTAGAAATACATTTATATAAGTTAAAAGGTCTATTTAAGGAGAAAAATATTTGAGCAAATCCTAGTATAGGTGGTTTGCAGGTGTGACAAAAATATGAAGCTCCGATGCAAATAACTGCAAGGAAAGTGCACGAGAGGGCGTGTGAGTTTGCCTCTTTCTCTGTATTTGTGTGTGTGACCCGCAGCAAACTGCATGTCCTATCTGGGCTTCACCCCACTCACCTGTCAAAAGAAGCCCTTAAAAGGAGATTTTTCTAAGGATCCTCCCAGTTCTGATGCACTTAGGTCTTAGGTCCCAAACAGAACACCAGTTCCTGAGCCCAACGTCATCTGATGACTGACCACTGGAGGGCGTGAGTCACACAAATTCCAGCCTCCCCGTCGCCAAGTTTGCACCACCTAGAATCACTTGGAGATGACAGAAGCAGAGGGGTTTTTGCTGGAAATGCCCAGGTGTTTACTTGGGGTGGACAGCTGCAGAGTGGGCCAGGAGATGAGAGCTTTGCTCACTGAGTGCCTGGAGTGTGACTCACACTGGCTGGCAGGGCCTGGCACTCACTGGCGTGACTAGCACAGGGGGTGAGGGGGTTCTAGTCGAGAAATTTCTTTAAGAGCACAATTTCTTGTTGATGCTTCCAGTTCATCCTCCCTTCTCTGCTCTTCCAGTCTGCTGCCTGGGCTGAAGGTGAATATAGTGTCAGCCTTGAGTCCTGAAGTACTGTAGTGCAAGGGTCAAAGATTCAGCTGCAAATAGTGCATTTGTCATGAGCAGGGGACATCAGTAGCTAAATGGAGAAGGGCAGGCAGCCTTCAGGAGTGTGCTATTAATCAAGTTACCATAACAGGCAACTGGAACTCAACCCTATAGGGAAATTTCAGTGTAGAACCCTGGTCTTAGAGGGGTCCCGATGACGGGGAGGCTGCAGGCTCTTCACACAACAATTCCAGAGCATCACTAGCTGAGGAGCTCACTGTGGGGGGGCGGGGTGGGGTAGGGGGTTGATTCCCAAGGTCTACTGTGCACAGAGCAGCCTCCTTGGTTCTAGAAAACCCTCCAGCCCAGAGATGCAGGTACTGGCTGCTAGAATTCACAGGGTGCACCGAAATGAGGACTGTGGGTGGAGGAGGGTGGAGTGGCTTTAGGAAGCTTAAGGTGAAACCAAATGGATGACAGAAGAGAAGTGTTTGGTCACTTCAGACTTGAGGAGAGATTGTTGGTGAAAGAGCTCCCTAGGGGCTCCTGGGAGACCCCCAGAGGCCAGGTGGGGGGTGGAAGTGGGGTGGGGGAGCAGGGAGTTGTTTGTTATGTATATAGACTGGAACCTGCAAGAGTTCTCTCTGGAGCTGAAGGAAAGCTTTGTTTCCTCCTGCCTGTGGCTGCTGAGCTGAGGGAGGCACCTGCTTACAGCAGGAGGGAAAGTTGGCCTTCAGCATTGCACACCTGTGCCTCTCCTGTCTTATGCTGACCCCTACCTCAGGACTCTCCTCCAGTCTCCAGAAATGACCCACCAAGCTGTTCTGTCTGTCTGGATATCATTCCTGACAGCCCCATCCCCACCTTTCTAAAGAATTCCCTTCAATCTCTGCTCTATCTCATAGTGCTGTCATCTCTAGAAGTTTTCCTGACCCTCCATCTCCAGGCTGCTGGGGTTCTTCTCCCTCTCAACACGGAACCCATGGTTTTCATTGTGGGTTTACTCACTTATTTCTTTTTCTAGAAACAAGCTCCCTAAGGGCTGGTCATATCTCACACATCTCCAGAGCTCTGGCACAGTGCCTAGAACATAGTAGATATTCAATAAAATCTTTTAAATTAAGATATAATTCACATACTAAAAATTATTCTTTGAAAATGTTCAATCCAGTGGGTATATTCACAAGATTGTGTAAACATCACCACTAATTCCGGAACATTTCCATCACCCCCTCAAAAAAAAAATCCTACCTGTTAACATTCACTCCCCGTTTTCTTCTTCCCTTAGCCCTAAGTAACCACTACTCTGCCTTTTTCTGAACATTTTTATATAAATGGAATCATGCAATATGTAGCCTTTCATGTACATCTATTGCATTTAGCAAAATGTTTTATTCTGATTTATTCATGTTGTAGTATCAGTACTTAATTACGTCTTATGATCAAATAATATTCCATTGTCTGGAGATATTACATTTTCTTTATCCATTCATCATTTGAGGTACATTTGAGTTGCTTCCACTACTTGGATATTATGAATAATGATGCTATGAACATTTCAGCATATGTTTTTGTGTTTGCAGATATTGTCAATATCTCTTGAGTAAATGCTGAGGAGTGGAATTACTAGGTCATTGGATAACGTTTTTTTTTTTTTGTTTAAAGGAGAGGTGCAGGCAGGAATGAAGGTGAGCAAAGGCAAGCAGGTAAGAAGAGAGGGGAGGAAGAAGCACTTTATTTAGTGTTCATCTGGTTTTTTTCCCCAGCCCTGGGTCTTCAACCAGGTACCTTGGGATGCACGTGGACTGTAGTAGACTGATCCACTAGGCCACCAGGCCATACCCACTGGGAAACTTTATGTTTAGCCTTTTGAGGAAATGCAAGACTGTTTTCCAAAGTGGTTTAACCATTTTACATTCTCACCCACAGTGTATGAAGGTTCTGATTTCTCCACATCTTTACCAGCACCTGTTATTGCCTTTATTATTTTCAATAGCTTCCTACTGGGTCTGTGGGATGGATGAAGGACATACAGAAGTGGATGCCAGCCCCTGAACTCTGAGCTCTGACTGGTGGAAGAGATCGGTCTCCATTTGCTAAGAGTCTACATTGAGTGGGGACAGAGAATCCTGTCTGACCTGTGGCTCCAGAGACTCAAATCTTACAGGTGGCCTATACTCCCCCAGCAGTGGGAAGGCTCCAGAGGAGGGCTTTCTTTGCATGGGGCAAGTTCTGTAATCCCTGTGAGCCTCAATTTCCTCTCCTGTGAAATGGAAATAATAAATCCCAGCCTGTGGGATGACTGTAGAATGAGGGAATGTACACAAATAGATTGCATGGGGCACAGCACGCAGTTAGCCTTCCTTTCTTCCAGTCTGTGTTCTCAGAGGTCCATTCAACATGCACATTAATGTCACTTTACTAATTAATGACTTGAAAAGAGGGAGGTAGTAGAAAGGGTAGGGAAAAGGGAGAAAGAGAGGCAAGAAGTCGATACATGGCAGGAAACTGTTGCTGGGGCAGCGGCTGGTCAGTGAGGAGGTAGGAGTGACAGACAGTCCTGAGAGGATTTCACAGGCCTCAGAAGGGGATTTCCTCCCAGTCAATTGCATCCTCAAACATCACTCTTGTTGTCACCTCCCTGAGCCTCCCAAAGTCCCTTGGAAGGGAGTGGGAGAGGATGGGGAGAGCCGATTTGCTTGTAGTGCTGGGTTGATTTCCCCTGCAGGTGCCCGTGCGGGAGAGTAGGTGGAGGCTCATCGAAGAGCGATTCAGATTTCAAAACGAAGGATAACAGAGTTATATCTGTTGTGCTCACTTTAACATATTAAATAACAAAAATCCAAATGAGCACATTTAAAGATCTAATTGGTTTTATTAACCAATTCATGAATTGGGCAACATTCCATCTAACAAGTGGAAAGCTACTTCCAAAAAGCTGTTGAATGTGGGAGATTTCTATAGGCAGAAAGGGTTTTGACAAAACAAGGGAAGAAGGAATTATTTCAGGCCTCGGAAACCTATCTATGGGAATGGAAAAGGTCTTGTGACAGATTAGCTCATCCTCCTTTGAGAAATGGAAAAAGGACTTCATTGACCAGGAAATTCCATACTGACCAGTTAACTTGAGATTCCTGGGGCATGTTTGAAACTGCTAAGAAGTCAAAAGTGTAGTTAGATTAGGAATTAAGTCTTGATGGGTTTAGCACAAATGCCGGTTTTCTTTGTAAAAATCCCCCTACCTTTTGATCAAAGTCTCAGCTTGAGAGATGTGATCAAAATTTAATGTCTTTCTCATAGTTTTTTTGTTCTTTTGTGTGGTATCCATAAGTTGTGATTTTTCCCCCTTAATCCTGTCTTTCATAGGTCACAGCTTCAATTCACACTCTCTAAGCTGTTCATTTTTTTGCTGCTTTCCTGATGTTCCAGTATTAAAGAGATGAGTTGCATCTTTACTACATGCTTGGTAATTAATGGCTGCAAATGCTTTTAAAGCTCTTGACAGAATACAATGAACCAGGGGACTATCATGATAGGATGCAGGATAATTCTCAATGTTTGGTATACACTTTGGAACACTTCTCAAACCCCAAACCAATTGAAGAAAGACCCTGCAGAAGGAGTCACCTTTCAAAGTCAAGAGACTTGTTCAATGATCTTATCTAACCGAGTTTCAGTTTCCCAGAAAAGTGAATCCAGTGCACCAGGTGCAGCTGACTATAGCAGATTCCTTCTCTGGTAAAAGGTAATCAAGGCCTAGCCTATTATCAAGGGCAACTTTGGCCAGCGTTGGAAGAACTTGTTGGATAGATATTATCTTACTAACAGAATCTGCAATATCTTCAGGAATTAAGGAGATGCTTCCGACCTTATTCTCATTTGCACTCTTCATCAGGGAAGTAGGGACCTGCCAAAGGAGGCAAATCTTGAATCATGAATGCAAAGTCAAGGGGGGGTCGGGAGTCTCCGAATCATGAACAGATTGACATTTTTTGTTGACAAAATTTTGATTTTGATTTTGATGACAAATCTAGCAGGCTTCAAGTTTTCTTTTCCGAGATTCCTCTTTCACATTCTATAACTTCCCTTTCTACATGCAGAGCTCTCCTGTGTCTTTGAATAACCAGTCCCACTTTAGAAGAAAATTGCTTGCTTTTTTCACAGCAAAATGCATCTCCATTCCTCAGACTGTCTCTTACTGATTACTTACACCCTACTTTATTTCAGAGATATTTTCCTGGCTGTTTCCATTAGGTTTGATTGCATATATTCATTAGAATTCTTCACCCCTAGAACGTCATTCCTAGAGAAAATAAACTAAACAACGTGGCTTTTCTGTTACACTCACATTCTGTGGATTGGCAGACATAAACACGTTCTCCAATTTTTAGAAGTACACAAAGCACGTTCACTCGTAGACCGTAATATCTTAAGTTTCTTGATAATGATAAGTTAGAAGTAGGTAAGCTTATGTTCAGTAAGTAATGTTTCAGCATTTTATCTTATTTATCTCATATAATCTATTTAATGGATCTCCATTTAACCAGCAAAACTCTAAAGCTTAAGTTACCAAGAATTTTTGAGATAAACTAACAAAACTATTGCTGCTCATATGTTCATCTAGGAATTCTTATCCTACTATCTGTTTAAATCATTTTGCTCCATTAATTATGCTTAGATTACTCAAACTTATGAAATAATAAGGTTAGCTGTTGCTTTAAGTTATTTTTCTTGTTAACTAACTTGAGTTTACTTTGATGAATAAATCCAAGTAACATAAAGTAGATTGACTATTGGTAACTCTAAAGATATGACTGCTTTAAATTAAGCTATCAAATTTTAAGCTAGCTTTTCCCTTACCCAAAATTATCCCAGATGTTTAATAACTTAAACACCAATATTTGGGTAGCTAATTTTTTTCTGAGTTTTAGAAATATTTTATAAGTGCTTATAAAGTCACAAATTAATTTTGGTAATTATATCCAAAGGTATAAAACATAAACATAATTATAAGCAGATACATACACAACATACAATTAGACAAGGGCAGTGACAGAGTTTTCATTTAAAATTTTTGCCATGAGCCAATTACAGTATAAGATTCACTAGTTATCAAAGAACAATTGAATTCAAGTTTTGTTTTTGGTAGTCAGAGAAGTTTGGTTTATCTACTCAGGGGATTTAACTTAGTATTTGAGGAGACAGACACACCCATCTTTGCATTTGTCCTTAGCCTCTCAGAGTTTAAACAGGTCTCATTTTTTTCTTTGTTATCCCTTAAGTTTGCATTTTAATGAATCAGCCTCTGCCCCCCAAGTTCAGATTCCAGTGATGGCATCTCTCAAGGTGCCAGGCCCTGAGCACAGGCCAGAACATTTCCCCTGAGCAGGCCACACAGGAGGACATCTGTTTTCTGTCTGCCAGCCCAATGTGCTCTTTCCGGGATGGCTAAACTCGTTGTTCTGATATAAACTTTGGAATCCATGATTAGTCAGCACTGACAACATCTCATTCTATATATCTATCCACTGTTTGCTGCCATCGTGGCTGTGTCTTCCCAACAGTCACTCCTAGGTCTAGGGTTAGTATGTAAATTCATGCCTCTCACTATTGGGCCTCCAAGTGACTGCTCTGGGATTGGAAACCAGCCATGCCTTGAGTGACTGGAGCCTGCAGCAATCCATTCCCCCACATAGTTCCCTCACCACTTCCAATAACCTTTGCTAAGATAGTGGTTGGGCGGGGAGAGGCAGGTAAACCAGCAGCAGTCACCAGGTCAACATCAAACAAATAAATGAGTGGACAGCTGGCCATTATGCAGATTTAAGTTGTTTTCTCCTGTAATGAGAGTTAAAAGATTTGCTCTTCCTAATAAAATGGAGAGGCTGCTACAAAGGGAGGTGTTCCTTTATTTCAGCAAGTGTTTCTTACTAGAGGGTGAACTCCATGCAGCCTTCAGAGCCCCTCCTCTGAAATAACCCATCAGTCAAACAGACATACTTGGGGGTGGCAGAGTTTGCTGCTCTATTAAGTCCACTAACTTGGTGGACTTCTTTCTACAACTGTATAATCTCTTCAGAGCGGAAAGACAATTCAGACATGATTTCTAAGTGCTCAAATAAAGGAGAACAGAGCAAATAGTAGAAGTCATATCAATCTTAGAGTCTTGCTTTAGGAAATTGTTATATATTTCATCTTTCTTTAATCTTTTGTAGCAAATCTTTCCATGAGACGATATTGGAATCTTGAAGCCTTTTGAAAACTCATACAAGTTTAAATCGGAATCCCATCTGTTTCATTTGGGAACCCTTGCTTTTAGGTGCACTTTTAAAGAATCTTGTTTAATTGAAATGTTCCCCATATTGACTATTGTATTCTAGGTATTTTTCATAACATTTTGCCATTTTGTTAGATATATACAGGGCTATAGCAGATAGAAACGAAATAAGCAGATATGCAGGCTGGTGACTTTAAATTTGAATTTAAAGATCTCATTTCGTTTTAGGTAGGCAATCTCTACACAAAACAATCTAAATGAACATGTACACCTTAACACCACGGCAGTAAACAGAGATGTTTCTATGGGTGGGCCTTTTGTGTGCCATCAGTCGTCCTGTGGAGACTTGGCCTGGGCAAAGGGTTGAATCAGCAAACTTCAACAGGCTTTCCCGATTCAGTGTGGGAAACCGCATTTGAGCACTAGTTCACAGTACTACAACTGTGTAAATGGTGGAAAAGAGTGTATTTCGCCTACTAAACACAAGTTGGTTGTTAAAACAGGCAGGGACTGTGACCGGAGGCTCCACGTAGAATACAGACTTGTGAGCTGTCACTAGCAGTTCCCCATGGATCTTTGAACAAAATTAATAACCAGCAGGTTGAGGGAGAGGCTACTTAAAAAAAACCCTGAGAATTGTGGTCTGAAAGTCTAGGCCCTTGGCTCCGGGCAAGACCTCATGCCCCCTTCCAGCTGACCCACCCTGTATTGGAAAGCCAATTAGATCAGTAGCTCAACGCTGAAGGGTGCTCAGAACGAAGGACTTAGCTATGGGCCTCAGAAACAGCAGGAAGACAGTGAGCCCAAAAAAGGCTTTGCGGGTATCACGCCTGTGCTCACTTTGGATCTCACTACTGCCACCCAGTATGTTAAATAACAAAATTCCAAGTGAGTAAATCTTCTGAGCCTGTGTTGACTGCTCAGTTTTGCAGTGAGGATTACAAGGTTCTGTATTTAATGCTCAGTAGGAAAAAGTAGCCACACCTGCTTTGGGCACTTTGGGCAGTGGCCGTACTTACTGGTTCCCATATGAAATGAACTCTGTTGGGTATGTTCTGCATCGCTTAAATTGCTGGCTGGCTGGGGGCAGTTTAAAGATCAGAAGAGAAAGATGAGATGATTAAAATAAATTGCTGAAATGACTGGGGTGACGGTAGCTATGGCTGGCTTCTTGCTCATGGTTCTCCCTGCCTGCTTGGAGACTCACATTGAGTGTCTGACTTATCGAGGATCTGGGCTGCAGTTGTCTCTACCACAGATGATCTCATGGACCAGGTTCAAGAAAAAAGGGGAGAGAGGGAAACACATATTGTGAGTCTTGCCAGAAGAGAAAACAAAACTATGCAGTAGGTTGGAAGAGGTAGAGAAAATGCATTGAAACAAAGGCAGCTTTGGGATTGCAACAGTTCCAGCCCTTGTTTCCGTCTGTGTTGCATATTAATTGTTTTGTCATTAATACCTAACTGCTATCTGGAGAGACTCCTAGAAGGGCCCAGGACATCTATCCTGGCCCTGACACTTCTGAGCGTTCCCTGAGCCTCCGTCTCCCTGCTATGGATCACATGACCCTCCTAGCTGTGTGCACAAGAGTGTTCATGTCACCTTAGGCATCCAGTGGTCTCTGCCTCTGAGGATTTGAACTGGAAACAGAGGAACAACAGTTGATCACAGGAGAGATGCCCAAAAGACCCCAGAAAGAAGGTAGAAGACGGGAGCTGGGGGCAGAAGTCATGAATGAGGCAGCGCCCTGAGGTGCCGGGTGGAGGGCAGACTGCTGGAGAGAAGTAAGGGTGAGCTGCTCTTGAGAGGTTGTGCTCAAGACCAGGATGACCTGGCCAAGCAGTGAGAACCAAATCCAGGCCCTGAACAGAACTGCGTCCAGAACTTTTCCCAGGCCATTGCTCCAGCTTCCCCATTTCCTTATTGCCAAGAGTATCCTACAATAAACTTATTCCCAGAAGAAACCCACAGGGGATTTGCATTTTTGCCACTCCCTAGCAAGCCTAGTACAGGTACTATTGCTTTATTGAGGAAGCCCTATTTCATTAGAAAAATGAAAGCAAAAGAATTATCAGGGATTGAGGAAAGACCGAAGCTAGAAAATGGTAAGATGGGATGCTGGAAAGTACCTGATCAGTACCTGCCATTCTGAGGAAGAAGAGAGCTTTGTGAAAATCTTGTTTAAAAGACCATCAACCTTTCACAATGTTATAAGGACTTCAGTAAATCTGTTTTATGATCCCTTGGTGAACTTATATGTCCCCTGAGGAATATGGAGACTTGGGATTTTTCACCTTGAAGTTGGAGAGGTCAAACACGCACAAAGCTACACGCCATTACCACCTGACTCGTGGGAACTTCAGTAAGTTTTTTGGGTCCCACTCCATCTTCCATATTCTAGAGCTGCAATCTGGCTGAACGTGCTTTTCCTATTATAACTCACATTCATGAATCCAAGTGTCAGGAGGATGAGGGGGGATTCTGAGGGGAGTTAATCCTTGAAAAGGTTCTTCTTTGGTTCTTAATTGGCACTGACTGTGTGTGTATATGTGTGCTCACTGGTCTACGAGCTTTAACACTTGTGCAGATTCCTGTAACTGCCACCATAATTGAGATACAAAAAAGCTCCATTCCTCCAAGTCTCTCTCATGCCACCCCACTGCCAGGAGACCCTACACCAGCCCTAGCCCCTAATAAACACTGACAGATTTTCTATCCCCGAAGTTTTGCCTGTTCTTTTCTTTTTCTTAATATTTATTAAGCAAAACAAATACAAAACAAGAAGGGAAAAATAATAAAATAAAAATAATACCCCTTCCACCACCTGATCCCACCATATGACTCCTTCCCCTCTGGAAAACCTCAGCCTTGTTATCAAAGTTCAAAGATTTATTTTGTTTTATTTTACTTATTTGTTGATTTCAAGAAACTGCTGATATTAACTTTCTTTTTAAAAATGTTTTATGGTTTTATTATTTCTTTTGCTTACATTGCTATTTGCTTTTTAGGATATTGAATTTAAACCTGTGTGTTCTTTTCATACCACACCCACCAGAGAGTTCTTTACCCTTTACTACTACTGCCTGATTAACTTCTTCCTTCTCTTGTTCCCTCATCCTCCAGACACATGGTGCTGTTAATTTTATTGAAATTTGTCTGTTCATTTGTTTTGTTTCTTTATACTCCACATATGAGGGCAAACATTCTGTACTTCTCTTTTTCTGGCTTATTTCACTTAGTATAAGTATTTCCAGTTCCATCCAGATTGTTGCAAAAGGCATGCTTTCATCACTTTGAACAGCTGCATAGAATTCCATTGAGTATATGTACCATAGTTCCTCTATCCAGTCATCGGTTGACTGGCATTTAGGTTGTCTCATAGCTTGGCTATTGTGAACCTAGCTGCAATAAGCATAGAGGTACATACATCTTTTCAAGTTAGTATCTTCATATTCTGCAAATAGATACCTAGAAATGGGATTCCTGGGTCATATGGTAGTTCTAGTTTTAATTTTATTGCAAAATCTCTACACTGTTTTCCAATGTGACCATACAACCTACACTCCCATCAACAGTGTATGTAAGGGTCCTTTCTCTTCATAGCCTTGACAACACTTGTCATTTCTTTTTTATATACCATTCTCCACAGTCTGAGGTGATATCTCAGTATTTGCACAACTCTAACAATAAGCAATAGAAAGCATTTTTTTCCTGTGACTATTGGTCAAGGGTGTATCCTCTTTGCAGTGATATCTATTGATATCCTCTGCCCATTTTTGATTAAGTTGTTTATGTGTGTTTGCTGTCGTTGTCGAGTTGTCTGAGTTATTTATACATCCTGATATTAACTCTTTTTCAGATGTCTGATGTGTGAGTATCTTCTCCCATTCAGGGTGCCTTCTTATTCTGGTGATGGTTTCTTTCAATGTACACAAACTTGATATAATCCTACTTGTTTACTTTTTCTTTTTTTTTTCCTTGCTATTAGAGTTAAATCCTCAAAGATACTTCTAAGGATTTTATCACGAAGTGTAAAACTTATGTTTTCTTCTATATATTTTATAGTTTCTAGTCTTAATCCACTTTGAATGGGCTTTTGTTATGGTGCTAGGAAGTGCTCCAGTTTCATTCTTTTGCTTGTGGCTATCCAGTTATCCAAAACCATTTGTTGAAAAATCTTCCTTTTTCAATTGCATGCCTATAACATCTTGTCATACATGAACTGAACATAGATGTATGGGTTTATATCAAGGCTCTCCATTACAGTCCATTGGTATTTTTTTTCATTCCAGGACCATAATCTTTTAATTGGTAAGTTTTTTTCATTTCTAGACTAGCATATAAATGGAATCACCTAGTCTGCAACATTTTGAGACATTTCTTTCAGTCAGCATAATGTCTTTGAGCATAATCTATGCTGCCAATTATTGATAGTCCATTCTGTGCTGTTGTTAAAGACTAATTCATTGATAGGTAAACCACACTTCATTTAACTATCCACTCACTAGGAGACAATTGGGTTGCTTCCAGTTTTTGACAATTATGGGAGAGTGTTGATAAACATTTGCGTAGAGATTTTTGTGTAATGTAAATTATTTCTCTCGGTTAAACACCTAAGCATGAGACTGCTGGCTCAGCAGTAATCACCAAACCAGAAACCACCAAAATGCATTTCAGAATGGCTGTACTATCTGATATTTCTGCCAAACAAAGTAGGAGCATTCTGGGTGCTCCATACATTAGCCAGCACTTGGGACTGTTAACTTTTTTTGTCTGTTGTTTCACCAGTCTCATAGCTGTGGAGTATCTTCTTGTGGTTTTGCATTTCTCTGTTAACTGATGATATTGCACGCCTTTTCGTATATTTATTGACCATTCGCATATCTTTTGGTGAAGTGTCTGAATCTTTTGCTCATATTTGAAATTTGTCATTTGCTTTCTTGGTGGTGTTATGTGAACTCTTTATACATCCAGAGTATGTATTTTTTGTCAGATATGTGGCTTGAAAAGGTCTTCTCCCAATATTTTCAATTTCTTGAAAGTGCCTCTTTTATAAAGCAGAAGTGTTAAATTTTGATGAAATATAGCATATAGATTTTGGCCTTTATGGCTCATTGAGTGGGTTTTGAAGAACATATTCACTGGGCTGATAAAGTCTAGACATCTGCAAAGGCATGGAGGTCTTGGTGAAGCAGGCTGGGGTTCAGTGCTGCTGAAGAAGATGATGTGGGGGTTAGCGGGGTATCTGGACTATAGAATATTGCAAGGCTCTTGGATGCCATGCCAGTGAGTGTGGTCCCCTTGTTCTATAGGTGAGGAAACTACCAAAAAAAAAAAAAAAAAACCAAAAAACCCGTGATAACTATTTACTTTTATTTTGGTTAAATTGTTATGAGTTATATAGTATTTATTGTATAAAACTATATACAACAAGATAACTGATGCCCTCATAATTCTGCCACCAAGATTATCTTACACTATTAAATTCGGGTTAGTTCTTCTAGTCATAGATACACTCGCAATGCACACACTATTGGTTTTTATAAAAAGTGAGATCACTCCATACAATACTATTTTATAGAACATTTTTAATTTTTGCTTAATAATAACAGGTGAATTCTTTTCCTGTTGTTATTCCTTTACTACATCGTTTTGGGAGGTTAAGATAAACTTTTTTCCTTATTATATCTTTAATGTAATATATCATTCATTCAAATTAAAGCATGCTAAAAAAAGCATAATTATATTTTGAGTACCATTTGGCTGAAGCATGAGGACACAAGCAACACTATTTTCTCTCTCTACCATATTTTTATTCTTTCTGTGTGCCCGATGGAGGGCAGTGTGAGGTGACCCATCTCAACTCTGAAAGTGGGCTTGGCGACTGCCCAGTGCTGACAGGACTTGACTGTAACAGATGGACTTTCTGGGATAATAACTGCCTCCACCCACACTGACCATACATACCCGAGATGTCCTGCCCTGGAATCGGGCTGTTCTTACCTGCTGGCTAACCTCCCTCTGCTGATATTTCCTTTAAAAGAGCCCCCCTCGTTGCTGGCGGTGCCGCGACTTCCTGGTAACTCACCTGACCAGCCACCATCGGGAGACATGCCCCATCAGCTGCTGTCAGGACCCCCGTTGTGAGTATAATAAAGGCTATGTCCTGTGTCTTCTCATCATTTCCTCAGACTCCCTGCTAGGCAGGTCGTTACTCTGCCTAGATTTGAGTACCTGCAGAACACCAGACATTGTTCTTTTTCTTTTTTCAAAGGAAAGTTACAGGCAGGAATGAAAATGAGTAGGCAGGCAGGCTGGAAGAGAGAAGATGAAGAAGCATTTTATTTATTTTATTAAGTTATTCCTCTTGGTTGTTTTCCTGAGCCTGGGTCTTGAACCAGAGACCTTGGGATATGTGTGGACTATGCCCAGTGAACTAAACCACTAAGCCACCATGCTGCATCAGACATTGTTCTTTATATGTATTCATTTCTATCTCCTCAAAATAATTGTCTAAGGCAGTGATATTATCATCTCCATGTTAATGCGGGAATGGGGAGAGACAGGCTAGCCACTTTACCCAGGGTTACACAGGTGGTGGGGGCACAGGTGGGACTGAGACTTCTGGAGACTTGCTGATGGGTGGACACAGAGGTGACGGAGCAGGTGTCAGAGGCGAGCTGCAGGTTTCTGACTGTTTCGACGGAGGGGCAGAAATGCCATTACTATGCAGAAGACAGGAAGAGAAGCTGATTTAGAGGTGGGATAGGATTAGGAACTAAAATCTGGATGCGTATGGGATATTAAAGTGTAAATGAATGAATGAAGAATGAAAAAAGCATGAGTGAATGACTGAAGGACCCTAGGGAAGGACATTCACAGAATAGCAACAGGCAGCTTGGGCATGTCATGTCAGGGAAGTCATAAAACAAGAGGAACATTGGAGAGGGTCACAGGTGCAACATGGTGGAGCAGCAGCTGGGTCAAACACCTCCAAAGGACAAAGGCCACATACCCCTGGGTTCAAGTCCTGGTCTTGGGGGGGAGGTAACCAGTATGAACAAATAAAACAATAAAACAAAATGCTTCTTCCTCCTCTTTCTTCCTGGATGCCTGCCTGCTCACCTTCATTCCTGCCTACACGTTTCCTTAAAAAAAAAAGAAAAGAAAAGAAAAGAAAAGGGCAACAGTCCAGAGCAGAGAAATACATAGACACCCAGGTTTTGGGGGCAAGTTGTTTTCAGCAATGTTTCCCAGGTACCCAGGATCCAGCAACTGTTTCATTCAGAGTGGCTGCTGCTCTCCCTGCTGGAAAGATGCCTTCCGAACCCAGGAGTGGGCTTTGAGGTGAGATCATGTCCGGAACCGCATCCTCCCATCTTAACACTTCTGAGGAACAAGGCACATTCATGGGCAGTCAGGGCAGGAGGGAGGCAGGTGGAGGGGTGGGGAGATTTCAACATTCCTCCTCAGGAGACAAAGGGCTCTTCATGGCTTAATTAAAGTGCCCATCAAAGGCCTCTGAATACAGGCATTAGTTGGATGAAATAAAAATAGTTGGAGTGAACATATCACAATGTAATTTCATTCCTGGGGCATCTATGAGGTTTTAATATTAGAGGGACAATCCATCACTAAATTCTCATCTGTACTGCCATATTGGCGGCATTTCTGGAGATGTAAAAATCCTGTCTTGAAAGACCTGGAGAGCTCTTAGCAACTGGGCCCCTCTGACCTGTATTTCTCAGTGCGGGGAGAACTACAGAGGGTGTCTGGTACATGGCAGACATTCAGTTAGCATGTGTAGAAGGGAAGAAGGAAGAAGGAAGAAGGGAGGAAAGGAGGAAGTAGGAAGGAGGGACGGAAGGGCAGAAAAGGATGAAAGGAAGAAAGGAAAAAAGGAAGGGAGGGAGGGAGAGAAAGAGGAAGGGGAGGAAGGGAGGAAGAAAGTTTAGAATTTAGAATTTGCCTCATTTGGGGGTAAGCCAAAGCCTCGCATAGACAACTTTTCCTCCAGATATCCCCAGGACTCACTTCCTCTCATCATTTGTTTATCCATATGTCACCTCCTCGCTGATGTCAACCCTGCCACCCCTTCTGATCCCAATATCCTGCTGTGCATCTCCCCCAGAACTTAACTTCACATCCTATGTAATCTACTTACTTGTTTGTTCATTTTCTGTTTCTCCCGTCGAAATAAAGTCCCTTTGAGAGAAGGAATTTTTGTTGGCTTTGTTCATGATGTGTACCCAGTGCCTAGTATAGTGCCTGGCTCAGTAAATATTTGGTGGCTGAGGCATTCATCAATAGGGCAGAGAATTCATTGTTTATTAAGTAAAAACACAATTACCTTCCAAGGAGTATGAACCCCAAGGATGATCTTGGGTTGATGGAGCCCACAGATTCAAAGGTACCTCATCTCCAGGTTCATTTGTCCATGCAGACTCTAGGTGATGAGGAATAAACCATGAGACAGGGAATGAAATATTCTCTCAGCATCAGCTCAGGGCCAAGGCCTTCAACCCCATGTCCTGTCTGTAGCTCAGTGCTCACCAGCCAACCCCAAACCTCGCACACTCTGGGAATGGTAAGAAATCATAAACACCTTTCTGTTCCATCCTCAGAGCATCAGAATGGTGCACACAAAATCAGCTCCCTTGTCCCTAACCAATGGCAGCTGGTGCCAGGGCTTGCAGCAGAGAGAAGGCCCTGGGGAGCGGTCCAGGAGAGCAGGGACGGCAGTCATCTGTCTGGAAAACATGAGTGCACAGTCTGATGTCTAGAGAACCTGAGTCTGGGACATACTTTCTCTTTCACTTACAGAAATAAACAGTCTTGGGTCTCAAAAAATGCAGGATTTTCCCTGGTTACTGCTGCTGCCAGCATTGGCTTATTTAGTCTTTGATAGTTTAAAATCTGTTTTCCTCCGGAAGAAAAATTTGTCCTGGGCAATATGAAGAGTAATGAAAACATTTATAAAGGCAAAGCTGGCTTCTTCTTCCCAAGGGTAGTTTCTTGGAAATCTCCATTTTTTTCCAGCAATAACTACAAAATGTTGGCTTGGGGTGATATACTTCTGAGGGTTAGAGAGAGAGAATTTCACAGGTGGAAAGAACCAACTTTTTTCTCTAGATGCCCCATTCAACTCAGAATTGATGACTCTATACTATTCCAGACAACAACATCTAGAATTCCCCTCTCCTTCATCTCTGCCCCACCGGGCATAGTCTGGAAGCCCTTCCCAGCTTTGAACACACTACACATGACAACATTCCTTTTAAAGACTAGAGTGCAGCATTTAGTGCAGACCTGCTATCACGGGTGAAAAGGATGACCTATTCACTACATGGTACTGGAACAATTGAATTTCCATATGGAATATGCTAACTTGACCCCTACCTCACATCGCATTAAAAAATTAATTCAAAACAGATCACAGACCCAGGTAGGAAAAGTAAAACAATAGATCCTCTAGAAGAAAACATAGGAGAATGTCTTCATAACCTTGGGGCAGGCAAAGATGAAACGACATAAAGAGCACTAACCATAAAAGAAAAAGTTTATAAATTAGATCTCATAAAAGTAAAAACTTTTGTTCATGAAAATATTTTTATTGCAGTAACTTTGTTTTACAAATTAAAATAAACTCACATGTGCAGTTTCCCTATTCCTCAGACATACGTCAACACACCCTGCCCTCCACCAAATCACCAAGTGTTCACCATTGTCCAGTGGGCTCTGCCACCACTCCCCTCATCCCCGTCCCTTTCCCTGTTGGTAACCTCAGTTCTATTATAAGTGTCCAAGGATTGGTTTTGTTTCATCTGTTCCTTTGTTTTGTCTATTCACATTCCACTTGAGTGAGGTCATCTGGTCTCTTTCCTCTTTTGACTTATTTCATGTAGCATAATCCCCTCTAGTTCTATCCTTGTTGATTCAAATGACAGGAATTCATCTCTTCAAAGGGCTGTGTAGTATTCCATTGTATGTATGTACCACATCTTCTTGGTCTATTCATCTGATGTTGGGCACTTAGGCAGTTTCCAGTTTTTAGCTTTTGTGAACAGGCTGCGGTAAACATGAGGGTGAATAAATCTCTGAGAGTTAGTGCTTTTGTATCTTTTGGGTAAATACCCAGAAGTGGGAGGCAGGATCATATGGGATTTTCATCTTCAGCTTTTTGAGGCATTTCCATACTGTTTTCCATAGGGGTTGTACCAATTTGCACTCCCACCAATGGTGTTGAAGTGTTCCCTTTTCTCCACATCCTTGCCAACATTTGCTATTTCCAGACTTTTGGATAACAGACTATCTCTCAGGTATAAGGTGATATCTCAATGTTGTTTTGATTTACATTTCCCTGATAGACAGCAAGTACAAACATCTTTCTTTTTTTTTTTTTTAAAGAAAGGTACAGGCAACAATGAAGGTGAGCAGACAGGCAGGCAGGCAGGAAGAGGAGGAAGAGGCATCCTTCATTTTATTTTTATTTCGTTGTTCTCACTGATTGCTTCCCCCGGGCCAGGAACTAGAACTCAGGGGTACATGGCTTGCTCCTTTGGAGGTAATTGACTTAACTGCTGCTCTACCAAGGCATGCCAAGTAGGAACATCTTTTCATGTGCCTGTTGGCCTTTAGTATATCATCTTCAGAAAAAAAGTCTCTCCAATTCCTCTTTCCATTTTTTTGTTGGATTGCCTATTTTTCTGTTACTGAGTTTTTTGAGTACTTTGCATATTTTGGATATTAAGAAATATGGGATGCAAATATCTTCCAACAGCTAGTAGGTTTTCTTTTGGTTTGGTGATTTTTCTTTCACTGTGAAGAAGCTTTTCAGTTTGACATAGTTCCAATTGTTTACTTTTGTTTTAGCTTCCCTTGATACTGGGGTGGAGTCCCTGAAGGCTCTCTAAGGCTGATGTCATAGAATGTCTTCCTTATGTTGTCTCGAAGAATTTTGTGGTTTTTGTCTTATGTCTAAGTCTCTAGTCCATTTTCAGTTAATCTTTTGTGATTGGTGTTAGAGAGTGATCTAGCTTCATTCTTTTACATGTGTCTGTCCAGTTATCACAACACCATTTATTGAAGAGACATTTCTTTCTCCACAGTATGCTTTTGGCAACTTTGTCACAGATTAACTGTGACTGTATGTGAGTGAGTCAGTTTCTGGTTATTCAGTTCTATTCCACTGATCTGTGCCTTTGTTATTATTCCAGTACCATATCATTTTGATCTATCATTTTTTAGTCAGTGTCTGGGAGTGTTATCCTTCTGGATTCATTCTTTTTCTCATAATTGCTTTGGTTATTTGAAGTCTTTCACTGTTCCATACAAATTTAAAGATTTTTTTATTCTATTTCCTGAAAATAAATCTGTGGGATGTTAATGGGAATTGCATTAAATTTGTATATTGTTTTAGGTAAGATAACCATTTTAATGATGTTGATTCTTCCCAACCATGAGCAGGGGATGTCTTTCCATCTCTTTGTATCTTCCTCTATTTCTTTTAAGAAGGACTTATAGTTTTCAGTGCACAGGTCTTTTATCCCCTTTGCTAAAAATATTCCAAGATATTTGATTCTTTTTACTTCAGTTTTAAAGTGTGGTTTTCTTGATTTCATTATCATCTACAGTGTTGTTTATGTATAAAAAATGCAAGGGATGTTTGTGCACTAATTTTGTAGCCTGCCACTTTACTGTAATTGCTGATTAGTTCTAGTAGTTTTGCTGGTGTAAGTAGGAATGAAGGAGAGCAAGCAAGCAGGCTTCTTCTCTCTAGAGGAAGAATTGTTTTATTTATTTTTATTTAGTCATTCACATTGGCTGTTCCCCCTGGCCCTGGGGCTTGAACCTGGGACCTTGGAATGTATGTGAGACTGCTCCCAAATGTACTAGATAGTTAGGCCACCAGGGCATGCCCATTCTAGTAGATATTTGACAGGGTTTTTAGGGCTTTCAATATACATAATCAAATGACAATTTCACTTCCTCCTTTCCAATTCGGATTCCTTTTATTTCTTCTTCTTGGCTCATTGCTCTGGCTTAGATTAGACCTCAGTACAATTTTAAATTGTACTGGTGAGAGTAGTGAGAATTGCCTTGTTCTTGACCTTAGAAGAAATACTTTCAATTTTTCACTGTTGATTCTGATGTTGGTTATGGGTTTGTTGTATATGACCTTTATTGTGTGAGGTATGTAGCTTCTAGCACCATTTTATGCGAGATTTTTATCATAAATGTGTGTTGGATCTTGAAAAAACTTTCTCTGCATTTATTGATATGATCATGCAGTTTTTCTCCTTGCTCTTATTGATATGGTGACTACGTCATTAATAGATTTACATATGTCGAACCATTCTTACATTCCTGGTAAATTCCACTTGCTTATGATAGATGATCTTTTTGAATCATTGCTGGATTTGGTTTGCTAATGTTTTGTTGAGAATTTTGGTATCTTTGTTCATTAGAGATACTGGTCTGTAATTTTCTTTCTTGGTGACGTCTCTATTAGCTCTTGCTGGCAGTGTGATGATATTCTTATAGAAAATGTTTCAGAATATTTCTTATTCTTCAATATTTTGCAAGAGCTTGAGAAGAATAGGTGTTAATTCTCTGAAGGTTTGATAAAACTCATTCGAAAAGTCATCTAGTCCTGGACATTTATTTTTAGGGAGACTTTTGATTACCTCTTTAATTTTCTTTGTTTGTGATTGTTCTGTTAAGGTTTTCCAGTTCTTCTAGATTCAGTCTTGGTAGACTATATTTTTCTAAAATCTGTCCATGTCCTTGAGGTCATCCACTTTGTTGGCACAGAGCTGTTCATAGTTCATCTCTTATAATGATTTGTATTTCTGTGGTATCTATCGTAACTTCTCTTTCATATCTGATTCTGGTTATGAGAGTTTTCTCTTTGAGAGTCTAGCCAATGGTTTGTCAATTTTTTTAATTTTTTCAAAGAACCAACTTTGGTTTCATTAATCTTCTGGGTTGTCTTTTTTGCTTTCTATTTCATTTATTTCTGATCAATTTTTGACTATTACCTTTCTTCTACGTATTTTTTGCTTTAATTGTTCTTTTGCTAACTGTTTTAAGTGTAAGGTTAGATTGTTTATTTGAGATTTTTTTTGTTTTTTAGGTAAGACTAGATTGCAATGAACTTCTCTCTTAGTACTGCTTTTGCTGCATCCCATAGATTCTGGTAGCTCATGTTTTCATTCCCATTTGTCTATAAGTATGTTTTAAGATTTTCTTTGATTTCATCTTTTACCAGAGTCATTCAGAAACATATTGTTTAGTCTCCAATTAGGCTGGGCTCTTCAGCTTTCTTTTTGTGGTTGATTTCTAGTTTTATGCTATTGAGGTCAGAGAAGATGCGTGGAATGATTTCAATCATTGCAAATTTCTTGAGAATTTTTTATGATCCAACATGTGATCTATCCTTGAGAATGTTCCATGCACACTTGAGAAAAAGTGAACTCTGTAATCATTGGATGAAGTATTCAGTTATGTCCATTAGACCTAATTATTCCAATTGGTCATTAAAAGCTGCTGCTTCGCTGTTAGTTTTCTGCCTAGTTGATTTGTCCATTATTGTAAGTGTAGTGTTAAAGTCTCCTACTAATATTGTGTTTCTGTTGATGTCTTTCATTAGCTCTAATAATACTTGCTTAATATATTTTGATGCCCCTTCATTTGGTACATATATGCTAATAAATGCTCTGTCATTATGACTTCTTGCTGGATTGACCCCTTAATCATTATATAATGTCCATCTCTCTCTTTTATTATGCTTTTTAGTTGGAAGTCTGTTTTATCCAATATAAAGTATGGTTGTCTGTGCTTTTTTGTGTCTGTCATTCAACTGTAGGACTATCATTTTATTGGGGAGCTCAATCCAGTATATTCAGGGTGATTCTTGATATGTAACTGTTTATTGCCTTTTTGTACTTTGTCTTCTGGATATTATTCCTTACAGTGCCTTTGTTCTTCTCTTTCTCTTTTTAGGTGGGTTGGATGTAGTTATGTTTTGATTGCTTTCCTTTTTTGTTTTCTTCTTTGTTTTTCCCCTGGAGATGTGTTTTAACATTACCCTGAGTTTAGCATTAAGAATTCTATATTTATTTCCAATTAATACTTCAAAGCAGGTAAGTCTTATTCTTATTCTAACCATCCATTTTTTATTCCTCCTCCCCACTTTTTATATGTTGCTGTATTACTTTTTTTAAGTGGTGTTTCTTTATACTTTATAGAGCATCCTTTAGTATTTTTGTAGAACAGGTTTTGTGGTGATGAATTCCTTTAACTTTTGCTCATCTGAAAATCTTTTTATCATCATTTCAGTTCTGAATGATAATCTCACAGAGTATATATAGCCTCCTAGGTTGAAAATCCTTGACTTTTAGCACTTTGAATATATCATGCCATTCCCTTCTGATCTGGAGAATTTCCATTGCGAAATCTGCTGATAATCTTCTGGGGATTCCTTTGTACATGACTCATTTTTAACTCTAGCTGTTTTTAAGATTCTTTCTCTCTTTCCTTCTTTTTAGAAAACAAGGGAAGTTTACTGAAGAGAAAGTATGAAGAAGCTCATAAGTGGGGCTGTCCCAAGAGGAAGCAACATAAGATTCTTTCTTTATCTTATATTTTTGACATTTTGATGACAATGTGTCTAGGTGTAGCTATGTTTGAGTTCCTTTTGTTTGGAACGGTTGGAGCTTCCTGAGTCTGGATGCTTGCTTCATTCTTTAGATTAGGGAAGTTCTTAGCTATTATTTCTTCAAACACAGTTTCTAGCCCCTTTTTTCTGCTCCTTGTGCCATCCTTATGATGTGAATTTGTCCCTTCTTATTTTATTCCATAGATCTTGAAAGCTGTTTATATTTCTTTTCATTCTTTTTTCTCTTTGCTGGTTTGCTTGAGTGCATCCTCTATCCTATCCTCTAGCTCAGTGATTCTGTTGGAGGCTTCATCCATCCTATTCTTGATCCCTATATTGAGTTCTTTAGTTTAGCTATTGTGCTCTTCATTTCTTTGATATCTTTCATCTTTTATTCTCTCTTTTTGTTGTTCTCTTTTTATTCTACTATTGTTTTCTTGATTTCCATGAGTATGTTTAATCACTGTTGCCCTAAATTCATCCTCAGGAAGTTTGCATATGTTTATTGTATTCAATTTTCCCCTGGGGTTTTAATTTAATCCATCATTTCATGTATATTTCTCTGCATCTTCACTTTGTTTGGCATTCTGTTTATGTTTCTGTGGGTTCAGTTTCCCTGCAGTGATGGTGTTGGTAGGGTATTGACTTGCACTGGAGAAGACTGGATCTTGGTTTGAACACTGGTAATTCTTAGGTTTGTGTCATCACCACTGGTTAGATTTGTTGAAATTCTTAGGCAGACCCTGAATTGAGGCCTGAGAGTTCAGCCTATGGGGTTAGAGTTTGTATGTGGGGTGCAGCACTTCCCCCAGCATCCCAGCTCTGAATGGTAACCACTACTTTGTTGTTGACCCACAATGAGCACTCAGGCTGAAGCTATGCATCCATCCACAGGGTGGTGTTAGTGGGTAGCATGGAAGGTTCCTCCCTTCGGAGAGACTCACTTCATCCTTTAAGCCTGGGGGCAGGATTTCTGGTGGGTGGGTCCTGTAGCTTGGAGCAATATGTTGTGAAGGGGTGGCATGGGGTATTCTTCTAGCTGCCTTCTGGTTATGGTGGTGCCCTGTGTAATTTTCCTTCAGAGGCTCTCCCTCAGTTCTACCACGGTGTTGGTCCTCCTTCCAATCAGTAATAAGACCCTCTCCCCATGTTCCATGTCCTGGTTATGCTGGGTTGCCTCCCTCATATCAGAGCAACTCTCCAGTAGGTCCAGTTCTTTCTGATGCCCCACCTGCTCTGCTGTGGCCCAAATCCCAAATCTGCCTTGTAGCTCTGAGTTCTGACGTTTTTGCTTACCTTTTGTGGTGGTGATTTCTGCTATGGTCTCTATAACCTCTGATTCTGCTTTTCCACAGTGCTTGTGTCTGGAAAATAGGCAAATTCTTTGTTGCTCTGTGGGGAGGACTAGCTCCTATCAGTTCTCCATCTTGACTCTGTCTCCATCAAAGTGTATTTTTTAAGAAAGTATAAAGGCAAAACATAGACCAAAAGAAGATATTTGTCATATTTATTCAACAAGATATTTGTATCCAAAATGTATAAAAAACTATAAATCAAGAAAAAGATAATTCAATTCAGAAAAAGCAGAAAACTTGTATTTCACAAAAGAGATCAACCAGCATTTGAAAAAGTGCTCAATATTCTTAGTCATCAGGGAAAAGCAAATTAAAATCCACAAGAAAATACCACTTTATACCTACCCAAATGACTATAGCTGAAAATAGTAACAATATCAAGTGTTATTGGGAAGGGAAAAACAACTCTATTGGGGGAGCATGAATTGGTACAACCACATTGGAAACTGTTTGGCAATATCTACTAAAGCTACACACATGCCTCTCTTATGACCTAACAACCCCAATTGTCCTCCAGAAAATGAGCGCTTATATTCATCAAAACACACAGCGTCATTAATCATTGTATCCAAAAGTGCAACTAACTCAAATCCCAACAATAGGAGTCTAGATAACTAAACACAATAAGACATACTCATATAATGAAATTTTATACAGCAGGGATCAGCAAGCTATGACCCTTGGGCCAGCCTGCAACTTATTTTGTGTGTAGTCTATTTTATCACTATATTTGAGTTACTATTGTAGAGTTGAGTATTGACCATATGTGATTTATATAGCTGAAAATATTTATTATCTGGCCCTTCTAAAAATAGTTTGCCTACCTCTGACCCAGAGCAATGAAAAAGACTAAATCTCTATTACCTGCAAAAACGTGAATGACTCTCTAAATGTCAAGTGAAAGAAGCCAGACACAAGAGAGCACATCCTGTATGATTCCACTTATGTAAAGTTCAAAACTAGGCAACACTAATTTATAGGACTAGAGGTCAAAATAGTGGCCACCTCTGGGCAGGGGGTATGAAGAAAGGGAATGCAGGAGTCTAAGTGCTATCTCTTGATGGGGGTGTGTGAACAGGTGTGTGATTATGCAAAACCTCATCAAGCTACATAATTAGATTTTGTGCACTTTATTGCCTAAAAGTTGTACCTTGCTTTTTTGCAAAAAAGAAACAATGTTGGGCTCTAGGTAGGATCTTCCATATTCAAAGCACAGTGGCAGGATTTCCTCCTTCACCTCAGATATTAGGCTTGGTACTAGTGTGGCCACACCATGATTCCTTTCTGAGTGGAGCATGCCAAGATAGTGGCATTTCTGACCACAGGCCTCCATGCTTATTATCACTTGATCCCATCAGCCTCCTTCCAAATACTACCATCCGGTCCTCAAACTTTAGTACACCTACAAATCACTAGAATCTTGCAAGTGATGCCAAGTCCTGCACCAATGTCCTAATTCTTTAAGGTCCTGGTTGGCATTGTCATCAAATCATGTAGGTGATTCTGATGCAGAAAATCCAGAGATCACTCTGAAAAATGCTGCTGTGCAGGCTGAGGTAGGGAGTGTGAGAATACAAAAGAGAGAAGGCAAGGGAGCTAAATGGCTCTATACAAGGTAGAGAAGCAGAGTATTGAGACAAAGATGCAGCAGAAGAGTGGTAAGGCTGGGGAAGTAGGGAGATACAGAGAACAATGCCAGAAAATCTTGATGACGTTGGCCATGTGTTTGTAATGGAAAGTCTCTTTCCTATCTCTCCACCAGAGTTGTAAAGTACTCATTTCTCATTAATAATCTGTGGAGTGCCACATCCAAGGAGTGTTAAAGTGCTAAAGCCCAGCTTTTTCTTAATGTATTTATTGTAACTATTCTACATATTAAAATAATTTCCAATGTATAGGTTCTCCATTTCTTAGATATATTTCAACACATCATGCCCTCCACCAAATCACCAAATGTTCTTCACCATCGTCCAGTGGCTTGCCACCATTTGCCCCCACTCGCCCCATTCCCTTTTGATGACCTCAGTTCTGTTGCAAATATTCCAGGGTTGGTTTTGTCTCATATGTTCCTTTGTTTTGTCTCTTCACATTCCACCTATGAGTGAGGTCATCTGGTATCTATCTCGTATATATGTACCACATCTTCTTTATCTATTCATCTGATGGTGGGCACTTAGGTCATTTCCAGTTTTTAGCTATTGTGAATAGGCTGCAATAAACATGGGGATGCATACATCTCCATAGATGGGTGTTTTGTATCTTTTGAGCAGATGCCCAGAAGTGGAATGACAGGATCATATGGGATTTCCATCTTCAGTTTCTTGAGCAATCTCCATATTGTTTTCCATAAGGGTTGTACCAATTTGCACTCCCACCAACAGTGCAAAAGTGTTCCCTTTTCTCCACATCCTCACCAGAATTTGTTGTTTCCAGACTTTCAGATAATAGTCTTTCAAGTGTAAGGTGATATATCATTGTTGTATTAATTTGCATTTCCTTGATAGCCAGTGAGCAGGAACATAATTTCATGTGCCTATTGGTCATCTGTATATCCTCTTCAGAAAAGTGTCTCTCCAATTTCTCTTCTCATTTTTTGATTGGATTGCCTTTTCTTCTGTTGTTGAGTTTTATGCATTCTTTGTATATTTTAGATATTAAGCGTTTGTCGGAAGTATCGAATGCAAATATCTTCTCCCAGTTAGTAGGTTTCCTTTTGGTTTTGGTGATTTATTTTGTTGTTGTGAAGAAGCGCCTTAGTTTGATGTACTCCCAGTTGTTTATTTCTGTTTTAGTTTCCCTTGATGATGGAGTTGAGTCCCTAAAGGCTTCTCTATGACTGATGTCATGGCCAGTCTTTCCTGTGTTGTCTTCTAAGAACTTTATGGTTTCTGGTCTTATGTCCAAATCTCTAGTCCATTTTGAGTTAATTTTTGTGAATGGTGTTAGAGAGTGGTCTTGCTTCATTCCTTTGCATGTGGCTGTCCAGTTATCCCAACACCATTTGTTGAAGAGACTTTGCTTTATCTATCGTATGTTTTTGGCTCCTTTGTTGCAGATTAACTGACTGTGAATGGGTCAGTTTCTGGTGATTCAGCTCTAGTGCCTCTGTCATTGTTCCAGTACCGTACCGTTTTGATCACTATTGCTTTGCAATATAGTTCAAAGTCTGGAAGTGTAATGTCTCCAGATTTGTTCTTTTTTCTAATAATTGCTTTGGCTATTTAAGTTCTTTTGCTGTTCCATACAAACTTCATGATTTTTTGTTCTATTTCCTGGAAATAAGTCCATGGGATTTTAATGGAGATTGTGTTAAACCTGTATATTGCTTCGAGCAAGATGGACATTTTAATGATATTAAGTCTTCCCAGCCACGAGCAGGGAATGTCTTTCCATTTTTTGTGTGTGTCCTCCTCTATTTCTTTTAAGAAGGATTGTAGTTTTCATTGTATAGATACTTTACCTCCTTTGTTAGGTATATGCCCAGTTTAACAACTATTTTAAATGGTGTGATTCTCATGATTTTGTTTTCTTCTAGCATGTTGTGTATAAAAATTCAACGGATTTTTGTGCATTGATTTTGTAGCTTGCCACTTTACTGTATTCACTGATGAGTTCTAGAAATGTTTTGATTTGGGGGGTTCAATATACATAATTATGTCATCTGGAAATAATGAGTTTTACTTCCTCCTTTACAATTTGGATTCCTTTTATTTCCTTTTCCTGCCTAAATGCTCTGACTAAGAACTCCACTCAATGTTAAATAAAAGTGGTGAAAGTGGACAACCCTGTCTTGTTCCTGACCTAAGAGGAAATGCTTTCAATTTTTTTCCATTGACTATGATGTTGGCTGTGGGTTTTTCATATATGGCCTTTATTATGTTGAGGTATTTTCCTTCTATTTCCATTTTACGGAGGGTTTTTTTTTCCATCATAAATAGATGTTGGATCTTGTCAAAAGCTTTCTCTGCATCAGTGATAGCTAATGTGAGTTTTTTTCTTTGCTCTTATTGATATGGTGGATGACATTAATAAATTTACACATGTTGAACTGTCCTTGCATCCCTGGGATGAAACCCACTTGGTCATGATGGATGACCTTTTTGATGCATTGTGGAATTTGGTTTGCTAATAGTTTGTTGAGAATTTTGGCATCTATGTTCATTACAGATATTGGTCTGTAATTTTCTTTCTTGGTGACATCTCTGTCTACTTTTAGTATCAGTGCAATATTAGCCTCATAAGAAGTATTTGGGAGAGTTCCCTATTCTTCAATATTTTGGAAGAGTTTGAGAAGAATAGGTGTTAATTCTTTTCTAAAGCTTTGGTAGAACTCATTGGAGAAGACTTCTGGTCCTGGGCTTTTACTTTTGTGGGAGCCCTTGATTACTTCTTCAATTTCTTTGCTTGTGATTGTTCTGTTCAGCTTTTCCAGTTCTTCTGGGTTCAGTCTTGGTAGACTATACTTTTCTAGAAATCTGTCCATGTCCTCAAGATTATCCATTTTGTTGGCACAGAGCTGTTCATAGTAGTCCCTTATGATATCTTGAATTTCTGCGATATCTGTTTTAACTTCTCCCCTTTCATTTGTGATTCTAGTTATGAGAGCTTTCTTTTTTTTCTTTGAGAGTCTAGCCAATGGTTTGTCAATTTTTTTTTCAAAGAACCAACTTTTGGTTTCATTGATCTTCTGAGTTGTCTTTTTTGTTTTCTATTCCATTTATTTCTAATCAAATTTTGACAATCTCCTCTTTTCTGCATTTTTTTGTTTTAATTGTTCTTTTGCTAGCTGTTGTAAGTGTAGGGTTAGATTGTTCATTTGAGATTTTTCTTGCTTTTTAGGTAGGCCTGTATTGCAATGAACTCTCTTAGTACTGCTTTTGCTGCAGCCCATAGATTCTGGTAGCTTGTGTCTTCATTCTCATTTGTCTCTAAGTATGTTTTAAGTTTTTCTTTGATTTCCTCTTTTACCAAGAGTCCTTCAGGAGCATATTATTAAGTTTCGAATTAGTTTGGGGTCTTCCAGCTTTCTTTTTGTGGTTGATTTCCAGTTTTAGGCTATTGGTGTAAAAATAATGCTTGGTATGACTTCAATCTTTGTAAATTTGTTGACAGATGTTTTGTGTCCCAGCATATGATCTATCCTTGATAATGTTCCATGTACACTTGAGAAAAAGTTAAATCTGTAGTTGTTGGGTGAAGTGCTCAATATATATTAGACCTATCTGTTCCAGACAATCATTTAAAGTGGCTGCTTCCCTGTTAATTTTCTGCCTGGTTGATCTGTCCATTTTTGTAAGTGGGGTGTTGAAGTCCCCCACTGTTACTGTGTTGCTGTCAATGTCTCTCATTGTTGGGGGAAGAAAGCAGAGCAAGGATGAAGTGGGAGTTTGCAAAGCATCAAGAACACCAGGCCCAGAATACCTGATGAAGGCTGCCATGGGAAAGCATGGGGCAGTGTTCCTGTAACTGTTCACCAAAACAAGATGGATACAGTTATGCAGTTAGAAAACAAAAGACTGCATAAGCAAATCCATGTTTGTATAAGCTGCTTGAAGCAATTCTGTGCTGTTTATAAACTCAATATATAGGTGGAAGGCAGAGTATTCGGGGCTCTCAGTCCATGAGACTGTTGGCCCCCTAACCCCACCTTTCTATCACTCTCTCTCTGAGTTTCTTAATCTTCTGCAGTGCTCCCTCCTCTCCCCTGTTCCGGGAGTGAATGCCGGCATCTTATTGGATCTAATAATACTTGCATCATATATTTTGATGCTCCTTCATTTGGTGCATATATGTTAATAAGTGTTATGACTTCTTGCTGGATTGATCCTTTAATCATCACATAGTGCCCATCTCTGTCTTTCATTATGCTTTTTAGATGGAAATTTTTTTTTTCTGATATGAGTATAGCTATTCCTGTTCTTTTGTGGTTGCCAGTCAACTGTAGGATTGTCTTCCAGTCACTGACTTTGAGTTTTTGTTTATCTTTTGGAAGAAGGTGGGTTTCCTGAATGAAGTAGAAGGTTGGGTTATGCTTTTAATCCATTCAGTCACTCTACATTGTTTTACCGGTGAGTTTAGTCCTTTAACATTTAAGGGTGATTATGATATATAGCTGCTTAGTGTCATTTTATAATTTGTCTTTCGTATGTTACTCCAGATGGTGTCTTTGTTCTCTTTCTCTTCTTAGGTCGGATGGTGCAGTTATGTTCTGATTGATTTCACCTTTTGCTTTTCTTTGCTTTTCCCTGGGGATGTATTTTGAGGTTACCCTGAAGTTAGCGTTCACAGGTCTATGTTTACTACCTAATTTTATGTGAAAGCATAATAGACTTCCACTCATTCTAACTATCCACATTTTTGTTCTCTTCCTCCCCACTTTTAATATTTTCTGTCTGACTTTCTGTGCAGTTTCTTTATGCTATATAGATCATCTTTTAATATTTTTTACAAAGTTGTTTTGTGATGGTGAATTCCTTTAACTTTTGCTTGTCAGTAAAGCTTTTTATCACTCCTTCAGTTCTGAATGATAATTTTAGTGGATATAGTATGCTGGATTGAAAATCCTTTTCTTTCAGCACTTTGAATATATTTTGCCATTCTCTTCTGGCCTGCAGTGTTTCATTTGAGAAGTCTGCTTACAGTCTTATGGGGGTTTCTCTGTATGTGACATGTTCTTCTCTGGCTACTTTTAATAGCCTTTCTTTATCTTGTATTTTTGACATTTTGATAACAATATATCTAGGTGTATTTCTGTTTGGGTTTCTTTTACTAGGAATTCTTTGAGCTTCCTGGGTCTGGAGACTTGTAAAGCCCAGCTTTACAAGATAAGGAAAGGGGGCTGTCACAAAGATACCATCAGATCTGGTTATGATAATCATGCAAGACAGTTTCTATCATCTTCCTTCCAGCACTTGGGGTCAGTCATTCCTATCAGACCCTCTGATTTCCTCCATAAAGTCCAGGTTCAAAGATCCACCCCCACACCATATTAAAGTGGTATATGTGTAGGTATGTGCGTAGACACTCATGTGGACTCCTACATGACTGTTATGGACAAGACTGACAAAGCCAGGTGATGTGGCCAGAATAAACAGATTACACTAAATAAACTGATGGAGTCCTCTGCAGTTCTTACAAATATCAAAACAGATGCACCTTGGTGGCATAGCAGATAAAACCACTGGACATGGCCCACATACCTTCCAAGGACCCAGATTCAAGACCTGGGGCCAGGGGAACAGCCTAGATGAACAACTAAATAAAATAAAATCTTCTTCCTCCTCTCTTCCTGCCTACCTATCACCTTCATTTCCACCTGCAGCTTTCCTTTGAAAACAGATCTTTGTGTACTGGTCTGTAGTAACCACCAGGGTAGATTTTTAACTGTAAAAGGCAAGTTATAATAGTATCCCATGATTTATGAAAATAATGGGGAGTAATATATCTATATACGCTTTATGCATTAATTATCTTGGGAAGAAATACAGGAGACTAGTACAGCAGTTGCCTCTGGAAAGAGAAATAGTGTGGGAGAGAATTGGGTTGGAAGTGAAGCTTAGTTGCTACTCTATAGTCTTTGGTATGTTTCTTTTTAGTTGCACCCTGCAAATACTCTTTGTCTATTAAATAATTAAGAAAAGAAAGATGGAAGGAAGGAAAGAAAGAGATGACCGTGTAGTATTAGGTGGACTTTGGTTCTTAAGGACTTCTTCAGAGTTCAGAGCTGGTCCAGAGCACAAAGCAAGCACAGACTCTGGAAGGTTTCTAAAGACCACACTGTAATGCCTACAGGCAGTAAGCCTAGTCTGTTCACTGTACCAGTGCTCCCTCCTCCTCCATTGCTTCAGCACAGGCCATGGTTAGAACGTGTTGTTTGAAATCAGGCCTACACCATGGGTGGGAACACTGTGGTGTGCTAATGTGGAATTTCCAGCAGCTCCTCCAGCACAGTGTAGGAGTTCAAAGACTGTGTCTGGGTTATAATGGCCAATACAGAAACAGGAAGGCTGAAGTTCTGAAGGTGTAGAAGCTTGGAAAATACACAAAGGACCATCAAAGGACCTTCTGGTTGCCATCAGAGCATAAGGGCTGAGAGGCAGGATGGGGCAGTGGTTCAGGCTCCAGGTCCACACTGCTGGACTTTTCCACTTAGAGACTGAGGCCCTCAGGACCATCACTTCTCTCCCCTGTACAGTGATAGACTCTATCATAGAGGGGGCAGCAGAATTAAATGAGTTATCATCGTCTCCCTTATCTAGATATATTCCAAGAACAGCTCCTGTGGAGACCTAAAATGGCACACAGTTCCAAACCCTACACACACTATGCTTTTTCCTAATCAGACATACCTATGAGTTTATTTTATAAATTAGGCAGTAAGAGATTAGCAGCAACTAATAATAAAATGGATCAACTATAAAGTAATAAAAGTTACGTGAATGTGATCTCTCAAAATATCTCATAGTACATAATATTTTTAGACTGCAGTTGACTATGGGTAACTGAAACTGTGGAAAGCAAATGGTGGATAAGAGGGGACTGCTGTAGTGTGTATAGTGTTTAAACAATGCCTAGCACAAAACAAAATACACAAGAGGTGTTAGCTATTACAACTCCCATGTCTTATTTGACTTTCAGTAGTCTATCATAAGGCAAGAAGAGATTATTGGTCTATTTTACTTTTATACACCAAAGTTTAGATAAACAGACTTTTTAAGATTAGACCATGGAGTCTCTGATACTAAGCCTATGGCTTGATCCATTATACTGACATTTCCCAAACTCTTTTGACAAACAATGTCTCACTAAAATGTTAGAAATGTTCCTCTGAAAAAGGATTGTGTGACCAGGTTAAGTGGAATTATGCAGCTTAAACCTCAGGATTTTTAGTAGAGATTTTAAAGTGCTAACGCAACTTTGATTATAGGATGGAGTAGTATTTCCTAAGACATTTGACCACTGAACAATTTTTTTTCATGGCATGCCTATTAACATGCAGAGAAACATTAGGATTCCATGGAAAATAGCTCCCAAGATGCTATGCTACATTATAGAACAGGTCTAAGTAGAAGAGAACAAGAGTTTTCAACATGTTTTTATGATCGTCTCCATCAAAGACAATGTTTTCAAATCACAAAGTGCAGAATACCTTGGGAATGATGGTTAAGGTGTGGAAAGAACGTGAGTACTGATAGCTCAGTACTGGGGGATCTGAATTCAAATCCTAACTTGCTCTTCAAGAACCTCTGCTCACTCATCTATAAGTTGGCAGAGAGGTCTCTACTTCATTTGATTGTTTTAAGATTTAAATGTCAGTGGCTTAAAAAGCTTACCATTTGGTGATTTGGTAGAGGGCATGGTGTGCTGAAATATATCTAAGAAATAGGGAACCTATACATAGTAAATTATTTTAATGTGTAGAATAATGACTACAATAAAAAAGGAAAAACAGATATTTAAAAAAGCTTACCACATGATAATTTCTCAGGGTTAGTGTCCTTTTCATGTTAGTTAGAATGCTTTCAGTTGCAAATAGGAGCTAGCCAAGCTTAAACTAGTTTAAAAAGAAAAAAAGATAATTTACCAAAATAAGTAAAAGTTCTAATAGATTTTACCAGAGTGTGTGATGTCATTAGAGCAGGTGGTAATTCTCACCACTAGGGAACTTAATGGCCAAGTCTGGAAAAAATTTAGCCTGATTAAGTAGATGATCTATGAATGCCTTGATCTCTAGGCACCAATGCAAATCCACCAATGACAAGTCAGTTGAAGATCATCTTCCTTTTTCAAAAAAATTAGCACACTCAATTTGTGAGTGGTGACAGTACCTCTCACAGCTACCAGAATATTCAGTGGGAGTTTACAAAAAATATAGTTCAAAAGCCTATGGTTTTACCAATAGAAACTGCTGAAAATAAAGCCCATTAAATCTTGACTGGTAGAGATGTATTTTTTAAACTGGATATATATTTACTGTTTAGGGCATAGTCAAAAGGTGGGGGGTTGCTACTGTCATAGATGTAGTGTGACTGGATCTCAGAAAAAATGTTTGATGAAGCCTCTCTTAAGAGATACATAGATAAGAGACATAGCTGGAATGTGGACCAACTGATAAGAAAAGAGTCTCTGATACAGAAACATTATAGCTCTATATAAAAAATGGAGAACCTTGAATCTTCTATTTAACCTGAAGTTAATTTTTTTATTATAGTGCATTACTTTTAAGCTTAGTGAATTTTTACATACATGCCTATGTTCTCATCAGCATGCAGATCAAGATGGAAGACATTTTCAGCTCTTCAGAAGGCTCCTACATGCCCATTTTGTGTCAATCCCTTGCTTTAGACTATTCTGATTAGTTTTATCTGTTCTTAAATTTCATAGAAGTGGAATAATACAGAATATACTTTGTTTCTGGCTCATTTTTATATCGATATGATTCACTGTATTACTGAATGTAGCAGTACTCATTCTTTTTTACTGCTGTGTAAATTTATTCAATGGGCATTTGGGTTTTGTAGATAATCTTGCTGATAATCTTTTGTTGATATTATTGATAATCTTTTATGACAGATTAACAAGACACTTATTGCTAATATCCAAGTTAGTGATAGAACATGGAATACTTTTCTTCTGCGTTTGAGAACAGTAGTGCCTGCTATCATCACTAATACTCAACATTTTATCAGATTTCCTAGCCAACACAATAAATCAAGAAAAAGAAATACAGAAGATTGGAAAGAAATTTGTAACGCTGTCATTTTCTGCAGATGGCATAATTATATATGTAGAAAAGCCAAATAATTAGTTACTGGAATTTACAAGTGAATTTAGCAAAGTCACTAGCTACAAGGTCAATATCAAACAGCAGTCTTATTTCTATATATTAGCAACAAGAAAAAATAAGATTTTAAAGTTACCATTTACCAGTAAGTGTGTGTGTATGAGAGATGGAGAGAGAGAGGGAGAGAGAGAGAGAGAGAGAGAGAGAGAGAGAGAGAGAGAGAGAGAGAGAGAGAGAGAGCGAGAGAGCGCAAAAATGACAAAGCAAATGTAAAAAATGTTAACATTCAGGGAATCTGAGTAAATGCGCATAGGCTATTTTATGATTTTCCAACTTTTTTTTTAATAGGAGGCAAACAGGCAGGAATGAAGATGAGCAGGCAGGCAGGCAGACAAGAAAAGAACAATTATTTATTTATTTATGTAGCTGTTTATTTTGATTGTTCCCCCTGACCCTGGTGGCGAACTTGGGTCCTGAGCCACTATGGTGATCCAGCAACATTTCTTTAAGCCTGGAATGATTTTAAAATAAAAACTTAAAAACACATTTATAATAGTATCAGAAAACATCAGATACCTGCATATAAATCTATTAAAAGATACATAAGAACTATATTAAAACAAAACGTTGCTGGTGCCCTGGAGGTTTTGCCGTTAAGTCCGCCACCTCCAACCGGAACAAGCCACATACATCCCAAGAACCGGGGTTCATATCCCAGGAGTATGGCAACAACCAAGATGAACAACTACGTAAAAATAAATAACTGCTTCTTCCTCCTCTCTCTTCCTGCCTGCCTGCCTGCCTACTCACCTTTATTCCCATCTGCACCTTTCCTTCAAAAATTTTTAATAAGTAAATAAAATAAAACATTGCTGAAATTAAAGAGAACACTGAAACATTCAATATTGCAAGACAGCATTCAAATCAATCTCAATTAAAATCACAACAGGATTTTAAACTATAGATCTACAAAGTACATAGATAAGACTAGATCTTGGGGACATTTTTCTGTTAAGGGTCAGTAAATATTTTAAGTATCTAAATATTCAGTCTTTGTCACAACAACTCAGTTCTATGTTCATAACACAAAAGCACACAGAGACAACACATATACAAATGGACATGACTGTATTCCAATAAAGCTTTTATTTACAAAATCAGGCAGTGGGTCAGATTTGTCCTGTGGGTGAGCAATTGCTAGCGTCTAGCCAAGACAATAATGAAGAAGAGGAAAAAAGTTAAAGATTAATATTACTAGATACTAAGATTTATTAATACAATAAAGTTCAATGTGTCAGTAGACTAAGGTGAGCTTTGGCTCCAGTTATACTTAGATTGGTATGATGTAACCTCTCAAGAGCAATTTTTAAGTATCAATAATGTAAAATTATTAAAATATAATTTTCCTTCCCTTTTAGTGGTTAATATCAACAGAGAGGAAGTTCTCTCTAATAGGAAGCTGCAGAGTTCTATGGCCTTGCCCTACTCAATACTTTTAGTAAAGACTCAAGATATCTCACCTGCTCATATTGACTCATACCTGAGATAGAAGTCTAATATATTTGGAGAGAAAATTGAGATACAGAGATTTTGCATAGAGATTTTGAGGATGAAAATAATCAAGTAAAAGCAACCAAAACAAGCTTGACTGTTGGGAGGTAGTATAAACTGGTGTATAAATTGTGAAGTCAAATTTAGGCTCAGATAGATTTAAAAAGTTATGTGCAAAGATCGGGGTCACCATGGCATTATAATCAGATAAGAACAACTAAAATGCCAAAAAATAGCAGAATTAAAAAATTATAAAAACAATATTATGTAAAATATATACTAGATGAAAAATTTATACATCAATTATGATTTCATATAACTGCATTATAAAGTGAGGTTTTGAAGAATAGTAATGGCATGAAATCTACAAATTTTGTTTAAAAAATGAATAAATACACACAGACAAGGAGGGAGACTGAACACTAGACATGTTAAAGATTGATCTCTTTCTGTCTTTCAGTATTTTTCCTAAAATCTCTTTATAATCAAGTAGGGAAAATGTCAGTAAGAATTCTTTTAATGCATCATTGGGTATTTTTGCTGATCATAAGTCAAGTATGAGTCAACAATGAGACAGATACATCTGCCAAAAAAACGAATACAACTCTCATCTGCGTGAACAGAAGCAGAGTGTTCTGTGAATAGAAGGTGACAGCTCCTGAACTGCACATGGCTAAGACTTGAATGGAGTCTTGTGTCCAGTTCAGGAAACCACATTTTCAAGGATATTGGGACACTGAGGCATGTCCACAGAAGGATGACCAAGGTCATGAGGAAAATTTTGACCACATCGTATTTATTTATGAATTAAACAATTCAATCTACTAAGCACTTACTAGGCACAAAAATAAATAAAATGCTTCTTCCTCCTCTCTCTTCCATCCCGCCTGCCTCTGCTCACTTTCATTCATACCTGCACCTTTCCTTTAAAAAAAGTCTATATACGTAGAGCTAATTTGAAGTTGCTCTCACTGACCAAAGACAATTTGGTCATCAAATGAATGACTGCAATGAATTGAGGTTTCAATATTTATAAATCCTAAAGTTCACAATGATACTCCCCCCCAAAAAAATCATTAGTTACCTTGGAGGCTGAAACAGCAGCTCTTTAATCTGATCATTGATAATGATTATCAAGCAGTTACCTTGCTTTTCTGGTAGAAATTGTATTCAAAGCAACCTAATAAATGAAAAAGAAGAGTACTTTATAAATAACTATAGATAATAAATTCAAAAATAATGTTATAATTACAAATCATCATTTTGCAACTCCAGTAAAATAATGGATCTAAGCAATAACCATCAAGTGGAAGATTGATGAGAAATGTAATAACAGATGAAGCACACTGACATTGCCTGATTCCTGTGATCTCTCATCAACTACATTAGGACAATAGACAATATGCTCTTTCTGATTTGATGTGATACGTTATAGGAAGAACCATCTCTGAAGGATTATTAAAAATAAAAGTCAATATACTCAAGGCTCTAGAGCTAAGTATTTAAGGGAAATGCTAAGGATAAAGCAAGTATATTGCTTGCAATCATAGGGACACAATTAACCAAATTCAGAATGTGGGAAAGTTTGTAGAACTGATTCAGATTCTTCAACACATAAATGGCATGAAATGAAAGGAGGGTCACAGAAAAGAATGACAATACTGACTGTTAGCAAGAACACAGCCACAAATTCTCCTACACTGATGGTGGGAATGTAAATTGACACAACACTGGGAAATTCCCTAGAAGTATCTATAAAGCTATAAATACAACTCAAATTCCTTTCCTATATATTTATCCAAAGAAATGAGACTGCATGTGAACAAAAATACACATACAAAAATGCTTATAGGAGCTGGAAATAAGGTGAATGCCCATCAACAAGAAAATAAATAAACTGTGTATATTCATACAACGAAGTACGACATAAAAACACCAAATGACAGGTTAACAAAAATGACATAAATGAACCTCACAGATATGTTAAATAAAAGAAGCCAAACAAAAGAGTGCATGCTATGTGATTCCATGTATATAATATTCAAGGATGGACAAAACTAAGCAGCGATGAGAGAAATCAGAAGAGTGCTGCCTCTGAGGGAGCAGAAGACAGGGAAATGCCCAAAGGAACCTTAGGGATTTGTTCTATCTTTCCACATGGAAATGGTCTTTGTCTTGATCTGAGTGATAGTTAAATAATTGTGTCCCCAAATTTAACATCATTGGGCTACATATACTAAAAATTCATGTGCTATAGACAATAAGAAAATGGATTTTGCATCACACCCTGCTGGAGTATCGATTTGGCAGCAGTCTTCAGTGGGCACAGGCCACACACATCCCAAGGACCTGGGTTCTTGTCCCCACAGCCACAGGGGAAACAACCAAGATGAACAGCTAAATACATAAAGTGCTTCTTCCTCTTCTCCCTTGCTGCCTGCCTGCCTGACTCTGCTGGCCTTCATTCCTGTCAGTGCCATGCCTTTAAATAAAAAAGAAAAGAAAGGAAAAGACAGGAAAGGGAGGGGAGGGGAGGGGAAGCAAAGCAAAGAGATTTTGTTTCACAGATGGTGACACCACTGAAGTAAACTAGAATGGCTTTATGTTTGTTCCCTGGAACACTGCATTTAATAAAATATTCTGCTTTGAAGACATCTGCTTATAAGGACATTTTTATTGGTCAGGAAAAATGAGCAGGCATTGATAAAACCATGCAATATCACATAAAAGCTTTCATTGAACTTTTGAGATCATTGTAGATTCAGATGCAGTTGTAAGAAACGGTAAAGATCTCATATCCCCTTTAGCAGTTTCACTCCATGTCAGCATCTTGCAAAACTATAGTACAATAACCTAACTGAAGTTATAGTACAATTGATAAGAGTCAGTGTCATGTAAAACATTTACATCGCCATGATGACCCCCTCCCTGCTGCCCTTTTGTAGTTTATCCAATTCCCTTCTGCCCCCATTTCCTTAACCCCAAGCAACCACTGATCTGTCCTTCATTTCTATAATTCTGTCATTTCAAGATGTTATATAAATGGAATCATATAATATTCAATTCTAGAGTACTGACTTTTTTCTTCACTCAGCATTATTCTTTGGAGATTCCTTCAAGTTACTGGGGACAGCAATAGTTTATTCTTCTTGAATATTAAATAGTACTTCATAGTACGGACCAGTATTTAGCCATTCATCCACTGAAGGACACATGGGTTGTTTCTAGGTTTCGCCTACTCCAAATAAAGCTGCTATACATATGTATGTACAGGTTTTTGTGTGAACAAAGTCTTCATTTATCTGGGATAAATTCCCAAGTGTATAATTGTTGGGTCATATAGTAGTTCTATGTCTCTTTTTTTTTTTATTAAGAGACAGTCAAAATGTTTTCCAGGGTAGTTGAACCAGTACACCCCCCACAGCAATGTGGAAGTGATGTAGTTTTTCAGCATCTTTGCCAGCTGTAGTTGTATCTAATTTTTCATTTAGCCCCTCTGGAATAGATGTTCAGTGACATTCACTGTGGTTTTAGTTTGCATTTCCCTAATGACTGGCGATTAGTCAACATCTTTTCATGTGCTTATTGGCCTCTGAATCTCCAGCAACATGTCTCTTCGTGACTTTTGTCCATTTTCTAATTGGATTTTGGGGGATTTTTACTTTGGTCTTGAAAGTTCTTATGCATTTTAGATTATCTCTTTTATCAGAGAAACCAGGGCAGAGAAGTTAGGGCTCAAGTGAAGAAAGAGACCAGAGCATCAGGACAGAAGTCTAGAAAATACAAGGCAATCACAAGGCAAGAAGAAAAGAGCCCCAGATTCAAGGAGGGGACCTTGTCAAAGAGGCCAGCTGTTAAAGGGCACAGGCAGCAACTGACCCTGATAGCACCTCTGTGCCAGTGAAAGAGAGGCCACTTCTGCCTGGGGTTGATACAGTCGGTACCAGAGCCTGGCAAGCAAGGGTAGCACAACCCACACAGAACAACACTAGAGGAAGATGGCCAGGGGTGTGTGGAGCTGGCCACAAGGGAAAGGCCTGTGGTAGCGCGTGTGCACAGTTTCGGGGGAGAGGGTTATGCTTTCCACATATTCTCAGAGGACCCCTGGACCCAGAGAAGATTCAAGAGCATCAGGGCCTCACCGGGCTGGCTGCTGACTACCAATCCATTCCCTCAAACCACCTTTTCCACGATACCTTCTTAGGATCCTATGCTCAGCTGACATCTTCCAACCACTATGTGACCTTGGACAAGTTACTTAATATCTCTGTTCCCAAAGTTGCTTGTCCGTAAATGAGAATAACACCATTGACCTCCTAGGGCTCTTCTGAGCACCCAATGAGTGACTAGGGGAAAGCTTGCAGCAGGAGCTGGGCACAGCAAGTTCTACCTAAGGGATGACTTTATTATTTAATGAATCCTCCCAATAGCCTCCTGGATCTCTGGAGGAGCCTAGAGAATTTCCACATGGATATCAGTTCCCTTGTAAGTGGCTCAACTAAATTATGCCCTTTTTGGAGAAGTGTTTTTTCTAGAGCAAAGTCAATATTTAGAGCCAAGAATAGAGAAAGGAAATTAGCCAAAGAACTGAGTCACTTTTCTCACCAAGACAGGGAAAATCCCAATGGCTGCCATGCTCAGAAGTGAACAGATTTCCTCAGACAGCATCAGTTTAATAAACTGGGGAAGTGGGAGCAGTCTCATCCTGTCCTTGAATTTAACATTGCCTTAATGTTCTTTCAGTAAGGGGACAGGGCATTCCCTGCCTCCCAAAGTCAACTCATGCCCAATTCAATAAAAAGAAAAAAATAAATCAATAAAAACAGCACAGATTCAAAACAGAAAGTGACACATCATCCCTGCCTTTTGCCCTGGGATGAACCTGTGTCGACCAAAGGGGGCACCGCTGCAAAGAATCCGCCACCGAGATGCCCTTCGAACAGGAGATGGAATGTGTGCGCTTCATCCTTATCCACGCTCTTGTGAGACGTGTTGGCTACCGGTCCAGAGAAGGCAGAACCCCCTTGAGAATGGCCTATGGCAGGGACAGGGTCATTCTGCCACTAAACACTTGCTTTTGCAGACGTTTTCAAGTGCTTGTAAAAGAACCATGAGAGAGAGGGCAAGGAAATAAGTGAATTCAATCTTCCTCAAATGTGCAGCCGAAAACTGCCTTGTATACAAAGTCAGACATTGGAACTGGCCCAGTTTGCTGCTGGTTCCGGAGGGAAAGCCCAGACCAGGATATTTGCTCTCGGGCAGGAACCACTAGCACAACGGATGCCAGGTCTGGCTTTCTTTCACCATCCCAAGATCTCCACTTCTAGGTGGAAATGCCAAAATGTGCTCACTGGGGTTTGTACCCGCGGAAGCTCTGCTCCCTCTATGAAGTCAGTGCTGCTCTTTGTGTCTCTTTTGGCCAAGACTCTCTAGCCAGTTCACTTTCTCCCTTGACAGCATCACTTAGGGGTAAATACAGTGTTGAGCAACCAGTGGAAAAAGAAGGCATGTGGTTTTCTGGTGGTTTGCTCAAACTGGCTTGTTTGCATTACCTGTGTCATCTGTGTCTCTGAACTTCATCTCTCTGGAAGTCAACTCATTAGGAGCAACTATCTTATGCTCTTTAACCAAAGTTAAAAATAAATGTGACAAGGGATCAGGCATTGGCATGGGAACTAAATTATGAATTGACTGCTCTTCTGGAAAGATCCATCGTAAGCTTAATTTTCATGGTAAAGCCTAGATTATTCGTGTTCCTGTAAAACCACACTGGAGATTAAATTATCTCAAGTACTTTACATGAGGCGCCACATAATCTAGTTTTTCAATAATGCCATGCCAGGTAAACATTTGCTTCCCCAAACAAAACCATATATCTGCATTGCTTCTCTCCTCCTTCTGCAGATGATAATGAAACTCCAGGATCATTTATAGCTTTGCTTTAAGTGCCAGGAAGCTCAGTTAAATTTCATGCTCAAACTATTTTATCCACATTCCTGATAGATTATTTCCTACTTTGTCATTACAAACTTCTAGTATCGCCTTTAACTTCTTAATTTTCTCTGTCTTTAAAATTCTAAAAACCTTCATGTCCTTTTTTAAAAAAGAGGTGGAATCAAATGAATTAATTAATTAAACCTGACTTTGGAATGAAGCACTCATGCTACTTAAAATAGGATCAGTCACCTAAAGTTCACTGAGGCATTGAGTACAGCTATTGTTTGGAAAGAAATGGTCCTGGATGGGGTTTGGATTACTGATTTGAATCTTTTCTTGCACCTGATTTGACTTGATTGGTGAAGATGAGGTAGAGTCACTTCCTACAGCCTGTGTGTGATAGGATCACAGTGTTTTGCATCAGAGCTCCACGAGGCAGGCAGGTGCCATGATTCTAAACAATCGTGTGTGATCTAGGCAAAACACGTGGAATTGCAGCACACAGCCCATTGTTATCTTTCAGCCCAACAATGCTGCAAGAAGCAGCCATGGAAAAATCTCACTGGGACCAGACTCCCAAGCCCAGGAAATTAAGAGTTCCACTTAAACAACGTCAACTAACAAGTAGCAGAACAGCTATGATATTTGGTTACAATGATACATGACTATGATTTATAGAATTAATAAACACGGAACATGTTCACAAGGCTGTCTTAAGGGCCTATTATTTGTAAAATAAATGAACTTCAATTCATTCCATTAGAGCCCTCAGTTTAATGAAATCTTACCAATTCATCCCATTCCTAAGCATAGGTGACCTGATTCTAACACAAAAAGTCACATGATAAAAAGTTACATTTATGGGGCCTTGCCCTATGACTCAAGAGACTGAGGCACTGATGTGTAGATCACACACAGCTCAGGCACCTGGGTTTAAGACCTAAGGCCAGGGTAAAAAAACAAAAATGAGCAACTAAACGAATGGGGATGTTTCTTCTTTCTTTCCTCCTTATTTCCTTCCTACCTGCCTGCCCTCCATGCTTCTTCCTCCTCTCCCTTCCTTCTCCTCTTAAAAAAGTTACATTTATGTCTGAGAGGTAACAAAAATATCAACATTCAAAGACTGCCCTTGATTAGCCCAAGTTCTTTACAGCTGCCTAGACCGTTAAGGCAAGCAGTGCTGTCATACTGAAACCATAGGTGTGATAGCATCCTCAACCAGTGTGTGGCAGAAGACCTTTTCCCTGACCCCAATGCAAAAGATGTCTGCCAGGAATTTCCCACGGTACCACGGAGGCTGTAGCTATGTGCAAGGACACACCAGCATCCCTGCCTACTCAGCGGCTGTACACAGCTGGTAAGAGTTGCCAGTAGAAACCACGCGTAGCCAAAGGGTCTCTACCTCAGAGCACAAAAGGAGCTCCCCCAGACAAGCTCGGCTTTGGGTAACGATGCCCCTGAGCCAGTACTGGTGCAATAAAATGCTTTTCTCTACTTGAATGCTGGGCTGTCAGTCTCCCTGGCATCTGGAGGCTCTGCCAAAACAACTGCCAGCAAAGCATCTTATTTCAGTACAACTTTTAACAAAGACGAAAAAGTGTGTCACCCAAGACAGAATGGGTTTCTGTTCGGTTAAACAAGAAAGGACAAGATATTGTAAAGAATTCTCTTCTTTAACACCTTGGAAAAGCAAGTCTTGCCAAAATGTGTCTCTTCCAAATGCCTTTTCTTGAGGTATTAAATCAACTTCTGTGTGGTCTGAAGGATTCAAGTGAATTTCTAAAAGAAGTAATAGTGTCCTTCAAGTCTACAGAAAATTACTGTCTACTCTGTGCTTGGATGAAGGCAAACAAATTCAGATGTGAGCCCAACCCCCTCCTTTGCAAGACAAATGTGGCTGATGGTCACAGTACTTGCACAGCACCCAGGAGCCATGACCCATCCCTGGTACCAGGAAGACACAAGCAGCCCCAACCTCCTATAGCAATGTTCACTGCACACCAGTAAGTGCCAGATGGGCAAATAAACATGAAGCAGAGACTGTCCTCACAGCACTCACAGTCTGAAGGGAGAGGCAGACATGCAAACGGACTCCTGTAACAGCAGGAAAGGACTGTGGCTGAGATGCTGCCTGGGATGATGTGAGCATCAATGATGTGGGGTCAAGAAGACTCTGCAGGGCTGCGGTTTCAATGCACTATGGCAAAGAGGTTAGGCACACAAGCCCCAGGGGCAGGCACTGTGCTAGGTGCCTGAGACAGAACGGTGGGCAAAACACACAGAAATCCCTGCCTTCCTGGTGTTTATACTGAATGGAGGAGCAGGTGAAAATTAAGCAAATAAGGAACTATATGAAGGGACACAAAGCAGGGAAGAGGGTAGGAAGTGGGCAGGGGGTGGTGAGGTATTAAATAGTGTGTTCGGGGAAGTTGTCAGAGAGTCTATCACATCTCAACAAGGAATTGAAGGAGGTGAGGGAGTAATTCGTGCCACCACGGGAGCTGATGGCGGAGGAGGTGGGACCGTGCTGGACAGAAGGAACAGCAAGTGCAAAGGCCCTGTGGGGTGGGCTGGGCATGTCAGGAAAGAGCCAGGAGGGCAGTGTGGTTGGAGCAGAGGCGGAGGGGAGAGAACTCCCTAGGAGATGCTGTTAGAGGTCATGGGGGTCATTTTAAAAACACTGGCTTTTCTCTGAGAGACAAGGAGCCACTACAGGACTTTGAGCAAAGGAGTGACATGATCCGATTTATACTTTAAAATAGCTGTTGCGATCAAGAATAAACTATTACTAGATTGACCATATATCCTTGAGACAAAAAAATGGACACTGGGATGGCAAAAACTGGACAGGGTTATGATGATTAAGGGAGGAGGAGGCAGAGCAATCTGAGCAGGAGCAGAGCAGGCAGGCCAGCAACAAGTAAAATGCCTGCTGATCTCAAATGACACCCCATCCATCGGGACTTCATACAAATGGCCAGGGTCAGTGTAAGGAATTTTGGCACCTTAGGCGAAATCAAATTTGGCACTCCCATAGGCCCTGCTCTTAATGTTCTGTCTACAACACATACCACTTTAACCATCCCAGTGCCAGAAATGACCAATAACTCCCATGGTGTCAGATATAACCTCACAGTACTGAGGCTCACCTCACTGCAGTGTGCTGCTCCCTTTGAAGAAACAGGATCCCACAGGGTCAGAGGACTCCTCTTCCCATGTGGCTCCTGTTTTCTCACAGTGGGAGAGACCAGCAGTAGCAGCCTTGGCCCTCAGCAGTCAGTGCGGGCGAGGGCCGTCTTTAACACGGGGCAAAAGGGCAACTGTTTTTGGGGTCCCTCAACAGACTGGGCCCTGGGGCAACTCTACTGCCCCCTTTGCCCTGTGTTAGAGATGACCCTGGTTTCCTAAAAATGGACAAAACTGGCATTTATATTAAAAAGATGGGATGGTCAGGAAATATGAAAAAAACAGTACTTTCCTGTTTAAAATGGTACATATTGTCAGCCTAATTATTAAAGATACAAGTATCAAAGTGGGAAGACCAGTTAGGAGACTATTAAAATAGTCCAGGAGATGATGGGACCAAAGTGGTAGCTACAGATGAAGAGAAGAGGTCAGATTCTGTATATATTTTGAAAGTACAGCTAACAAGATTTGATAATGGATTAGAAGCAGGGGTGAGAGAAAGAGTAAAGGTGACTCCAGAGGAGTAGCAACTGGAAAGATGGAGATGCTTTTAGTTGAGAAGGAGAAGATGGCAGGCAGGTCAAGAGGTCAGTTTTGGACACCTCTCCAGTGGGGAGGAGGAAACTACTAACCAGGAGAGAATGGTGTCTTCAAAGTCAAGTGAAGAAAGTGTTCGAGGGAGAAGAGGGCAGGGGTTAAACCCACCAATGCTGCTGATGGGTCAGCTAAAACAGGGACCAAGAATTAAGCATTGGGTTTAGCAAAATGGAATCACTGATGACCTTGACAAGTGCACCACTGTTTACTGAAGTCCTCAGGATCTGCACCAATCGTGCAACCCAGGTTCTGAAATGTCTAAGTCTACTCTTCCACTTTTATTGCTGTCTTGGAAGCCACAGCAGCAAACCACAGCGGGATCACAACACCACAAATACTGAGAACTGAAGATACCTCGTTAATGATATGAGCAAGTTCATTTGTGTGAAAACAGACCAGCAGCTGCCGGGTGTGCAGAAGTAGGATTCTAAGAGACCAGCCGGTTCACTGGCTCCTAGAATAGAATGAAAACAGGCAATGAACAAGCCAAAATAGCTCAGAGGCAGAGTATAACAGCCCTGGAGGGGCAGCAGCAATGGTTTCTTAAAAGTGTCAGAGACCTAATTCCTGCCTTTCTGCCACCTCCAAAAACTAAGAATACTTACGTAAGTTCCTTTGGGACAGGGCCTCTGCACAGTTCTACCCTAGGCCTAGGCCTTGGAGAGATGCTTAACTGGCTCATTGCTATGCATCTTACTTCTGCTGTGATATAATAGATGACAAATAAAACAGAGTCAAGAGTAAATTCTTGTTGACCTGGTTAACACAAGAGGAGAAGAACACACCACCTGATCCATTTTGAAATGGGTAGTGGCAGCAGAAGGGCTACTGAGTGATGACAGCAGCTACCAAGTGTTGTGCACCTAGTATGTGCAGGCACAGTGCCAGGTGTTTTCTCGTATTTGTCATTCTGCCACAACGCTCCATGGTGAGTCATATAATCCCTATTTTATAGATGAAGAGATGAGGTTGGAAGAGCTAAAATAAGTTTGTTCTAGAGCAATGACTGAACCCTGGCTATGATCAGCATATCTGGAAAATATGTAATAGGACAGTTAAGTAGAGGACAAACTAGCATTTAGGAAAAAGCGGAATAAAATTAAATCTTTATGTAATTGCTGTGCCTGAACACTGGGTGGGCAGCAAAGTACAGCAAATAGAATATAAGCTTTCGGAGTTGGACAAGTTTGTGTTTGAATCCCAAGTTCATCTTTTCCTCATTGTAAAACTCTGGGCAAGTGGTTTAACTTCTTAAGTTTCAATTTTCTTATTCATAAAAGGAGGTAATAAAATCTCCTTGAAAATATGAGTATTAAATAAACTGAGATGACTTGTATAATTGTAGATACTCAACAAATGCTATTTCCCTTCCCTTAACCTATCTGTCAAGGCAGCAGGAAAACAAGAATCATGCAATTGTTATTATTTCCATGAGCTGTATCAATGGTGTTGGCCCCACCTTGTTACGTATGATAATTTTGGGACTCCACCCAGACCGACTCATGAAAACCTCTGGGTGGGGAGCCCAACAATTTGTGTTTCCAGGAACCCCCAGGTCATCTCTTGTGTGCTCCAGCCTGAGAAGCACGACTATTTCATTATCCTCCCAGTCTGTAATGCAGCAAGGGAGAAAACTGGAATAGCCAGGAAACGTGGCAAGACCACGCAGCTATTCACTGGCAGTGCTATTGGAATGTGATTCTTAGACAGGAGAAAAGTGCCCTGACTGGACTAGTAATTAGCAACAGAACACAGATTTTGTCATTTTGGAGATTGGGACTCTTTCTGTATCTATGAACCTTACTGATGGAATTAAGAGATTTTTTTATAAGATAGCTTCTCTGTTCATGTTTCTTTTAGCTATTGGAATCTATGCCTGATGATTAGTACTTTGTACATCTTCTTTCACTCATGGCAAAGAAAAATATGCTAACATGTAGGCATGATCAACAACCAGGCTTGGTCAGTAGACGTCATTTTGAAAGCTCTCCTTATGGGCCTGCAGGGTGTCCTTCAAGGACCAGGGGAAGTGGATAACACAGCTGTGGAAGGAGATCGATACTTGGACCTCTGTCTCATGGGCCTGAAGTAGGCTGTGTCATGGCCATAAATCATTGCTCCGTGTGTACCCAGGTGAAGTGTAGGACAGGTTAGGGGTCAGGAGGAATTGCTTTCCACAATATGGTAGTTACAGGTAAAATCACAAATACTGTCCTAGGCAGTGGGTGCTGGTAAACTGGCCCTGTGAGTGCCTTGATTTCCCTGATGAAACACTCTCATTCTAGAAGATTTCAAGCTACTAGTGGTTTAACAAGTTGTTTGTCCAGTTCCTAAATATTTAACCATCAGCCCTGGGGTTTGGGGCAGTGCGAGCTGACTCCAGCACATCACTCTGACATCCACTATTAGTGGGTTCAATTCTGACAAGATCAGATGGTATAGTATTTTATTTATAGTGCCTGCGAGGACCTTCAGATGCTTTATGATAACCTCATTTTTGATAATTTCATGATAATAACACTAGGTGATTTTATGAACGCTACTCCATTCCCAGGAGATCAAATTTACATATTAAATTATTTCAGGAGAAACAATTTGCTTTTCTAGAATTTCACATCACTGAACATTTTTTGACTGACACTTGTGAAAATAAAATCACCATAATTATACTGAATTAATATTGAATTGAATAGAATGCTAATAATACAATATGATTATAGGGTAGAGATAAAATTCATCAATAATCTCTTCAAAAATAATTATACATAACATGTATTATAGAAAATTTACATAAATATTAAACATTTTGTAATCATTTAAAATGTATTAAATTTTATTAGATTTTATTTGTTCTGATGTTTCTATCATTATTGAAAAGAAGAATTTTTCACTGTATTGCCTTGCTGGCCAAAAGTAGATTACATGAAATAAATTATAGTATTTTGAAATGCAGTGGTTGACCCTAATTATACAAAAGAAAGGACATTTTTAGGAAAAAGTTCATTGTTTTATATTTTATCTGCGGTCTCAGGACAAAGTATTTTCACTGTCAAATTCTTTTCTTCTTCAATCTTGAATTATCCCAGGATCCTTGAAACCTCATAGAGAAGATAAAGGATAAATTGAGTGCAAGTGGTTTAACATTATATAATTTCTAATCATAAAAATATCTTACTGCATATTTATAGTTTTTATTTATTTCTAGCACTGTATTTTACATTGAAAGCAGTTTGCTATTGAAAAAATATAATCTAATGTATGAGGATTCATGTTTGAATTTTTACGAAGCTGTTTTCAAATGCTGAATGTTCTTCAATCTGCCTCTGTTTGTGTCCTGTTTAATATTTTTTGTCTTAATGATTTTGAATATGCTAGTAGAAATATGAGGTAAGGGGAGAAAAATCACCTGGAAGCTTCCCAAAAATACCAAGACCAGACCTCAACCTATAGATTTCAGTTGAACTGGTCTTGGGTAGGACCCCGACATCAGTTTATAATTATCCCTTCTTCCAGGTGATTCTAGTGTGTAGCCAGGACAAAGTGACATGGGTTAGTAACTCCCAAACCTAGAATCTGATGCCATAGTCCCCTGTATGAGAATGGAGTATTACACCATAATTATCCTGAAGTTATTTCACGTGTGTGATCCCTCCACCCAATAAGAGGTGCTCTGCAAGAGCCCAGAGATGTTTGGCAACCCACGATCTATTTTCTGTCCCTATAGGTCTGCCTTTTTCAAAACATCAGCTAAATGGAATCACACAGTATGCACACTTTGGAGTCTGACTTCTTTCACTTAGCATAGGCATTTGATTTTCATCCATATTGTTGTGTATATTAGCTGTCAATTTCTTTTTATTGCAAGGTAGTATTTCATTGTATGAATATGCCACTGTTTATACATTACTTTAATCAACAGGCATTTCGGCTTTGGGTTTTTAGCAACTATAAAAATAACACAGCTATAAACATCCACAAGCAAGTACTTTGTGATCCTAAGTTTTCATTTCTCTAATGAGATTTCTGGGTCATAGAGATTTCTGGATCATATGGCAGATGTGTGTTAATTTTATAAGAAAGTGACAAACTCTTTTATAAAGTGGCTATAGCATCTTTGCATTCCCACCAGCAATGTATAAAAGCTCCAGTTACTCTACATCCTGTTGGCAATATTGATATTGCCAATACTTTTTATTTTAGGCATTCTAAAAAATGGTTAATGGTATATCATTGTGATTTTCATTTGCATTTCACTAATTACTAATGGTGTTGAGCATCTTTCCATCTTATATATTTATCTTGACATCCATATACCTTTTTTGGTGAAGCCTCTGTACAAGTTTTTGCCCTTTTAACATTATGTTGTTTGCTTGCTTAAGTTTTAACAGTTTTTATATACATGTCATTCATCAGTTATATAATTTGCAATTATTTTCTCCAAAAATTGAAAAAGAAGTCTCTTTTTCCTTTCTATTGATAGTATCTTTTGAAAAAGTCCAATTTATATATTCTTTTCTTTTGCAGATCATACTTTTGGTGTTGTATCTCATAAATCTTGACCTAACTCAAGATCTCAAAAATGTTCTCTTATGTTTTTTCCCCAAGTTTTATAGTTCTAGTTCTACATTTTATGATTTATTTTGATTTCGTTTTTTATAGATTATGAAAGCTATAAATCAGGTTCAATTACTTATATGTAGATATCCATTTGCCCAGTACTATTTGTAGAACATCCTAGTCAATTATCATCCAACATTACAGTTTTCTTCCCCCTAGAAATTGTACCTTTTCTACTATATAGTACCCACTTTAGTAATGGGGCACTCATTCTCTCATCTGTCATCATTCACTTTCTCTTGCTCACTTAATATCAGCCACGCTGGTGTTCTTACTATTCATCTACCAGGTTTATTATGAAGCTGCTTGGGGGTCTTACACTTGCCTTTCTCTCAATCTGGACTGTTCTTCCAGATTCTACATGGTTCATTCCATTTCATTCATGGATCTGCTCAAATATAACCTTATTTAAGAGACCTTCCCTGAAGACTCTACTTCAAATGGTTCTCAACCCTGTCTTGTATTACAGCTTTGCCCTACTTTCTTTCTTTCCATATATGTATCACAGTCTGACATATATATATTTATTAGCTTATTCTTTATTGACTATATATTCCTTCCCTTCGAGAATATCAGAATCTCAAGTACCAAGAGGGCAGAAATTTTGTCTGTTTTATTCACTTGCGTATTCCCAGTGCCTAAAACAATTCCTGCACACAGTTGATACTAACATGTGTCATTGATTTTATTGAAAATTCAAACAAATATTTATTAAGTGTCTACTAGGCATCAGGCACAGTGCTGGATCCCAGAGATACAATGAGGAGAAAAACAGATATGACACCCGTTTTCATGGAGCTCACAGACTAGCGGGAATGACTGACACTAACTAAATAACCACAGAAATGAAGTGCATAATCGCTTTAAAGAGACGTATCATCCACAGTGCTGGGAATTTTATAACCTTGTCATAGAGAATTTGCCATGGAAGTGAGGAAAGGATTCCCAAGAGGGAGCAGTAATTTTGCTGAGAGCTAAGATTTTAAAAGGAGGAGAGGGGAGGAAGGGCCTTCTAAGTATCTAGTACTACACATACAAAGACTCTGTAGGTGAGGGATATTGGCATGTTTGAGGAGCAGTGAATCAGACAAGGAGAGAGGCAAACAATTAAGCTGGGGTGATCAGAGAGCACACTGGCTGAGTCATGCAGGGTGGTATAGGCCAGATAGGAGGCTATTCTTTAGTTTAAGCCACTAAAATTTGGTTCTACCTATTTAACCATCCAACTGGGTGGGACATAATAAGTACTCAAAAAAACATGCTTGCATGTTGCTTGTGGAAGTGTAAATTGATCAAAAATCTACTTAGGACAATTTCGCCACATCATTCAAAATTACAAATGTATACACCTTTTTCTCAGCAATTCCCTTCTAAGAACTTATCCTACAGATAAACTTGCCCATGTAGGACATGCCATTTGTACAAGGTTATGTGCTGCAATGTTGTTTATAATAGCAGGAAGGAAACAAATCAAATGTCTCTTAGCAGATTACTAAAAAGTTGTGATGTCTACATGCGATGGACTAAAACAAACCATTAAAAGAAATTATTTTAGGGGACTTCTGGTCAAGATGGCAACCTGGTAGGAGCAAGATTCACATCCTCCCCCAGAGCAACTAGGAATTTACCTATATTCCAGAAACAAACACTGAGGAAAAGCAGGCACAGAGATGGTAGAGACACAGCAGCAATCATGACGACAAAGGGTAGGTGAAAATTTCCAGGTTCAGAGCTACACCACAGACTCAGACATACAGTGGAGCAGGAGACTTGAGATTCCAGTCACAGTGGAGCAGGCAGAACTTCAGGAAGAACTGGCCCTCCCAGGAATCGCAAAAGCAGCAAAGAGCCCACCCAGGAGGACCAGAACACAGAGCCAGCAGGAGAGGGTACTGGTGCAAGGCAGAAGGAGCAGCAGTACCCCCAGTGATTTAAATGGGAGGCCCAGGGAGAAAATTATACTGGGTATCACCATAACCAGAAGGCAGTGAGGAGAACTGCCTACCCCCAAGCATTCCCATCACATTGCCCTGGAGCCACAGGACCCAGGCACTAGAAATCCTGCCTTCAGGCTTAAAGGAAGAAGAGAGTCTTCGAGAGGGAGAAACCTTCAATGGTACCCATTAGCGCCACCCTGTGGGTAGAGGTGAAACTGCAGCCCGATTGCGAATAGTGGTCATTGAAGTTGGGAGCTGGGACACTGGAGGAAGGTTCTACATCTGCCACACAAAATCCAACCCCATAAACTGAACTTTCCAGCAGCAACACAGGGACCACAAAATAACTACAACAAATCCAACCAGTGGTGATGCCATAAAACTCAAGAAATCCCAGTGTACAAATCAAGATTCAGGCTTACTTGGTGTAAGTCAATACCCTGCACAAGGCCATCACTGCAGGGAAACCTAAGCCACAAAAAAATAAACAGAATTCCAAAGACAGCAAAGACACAAAGAAATATATGTGAAATGATGGATCCAATTTAAAAAAAAAAAAAAAAAAAAAAAAAAAAAAAAAAAAAAAAAAAAAAAAAAAAAAAAAAAAAAAAAAAAAAAAAAAAAAAAAAAAAAAAAAAAAAAAAA
>RJWH01002260.1:0-85836 GCA_004363575.1 Solenodon paradoxus | reverse complement strand
CAAGAATAGGATGGATAAAGCCTCCAATAGAATCAGTGAGTTAGAAGACAGGGTAGAGGAATGTGTTCATGCAAACTAGAAGAGATAAAAGAATGCAAAGGAATGAAGACAGCATTTAAGACCTATGGGATAACATCAAAAGAAACAACACTCACATTATAGGGGTCCCAAAAGGAGAAGAGAAAGAAAAGGGAGCAGAAACTGTATTTGAAGGAATCATTGCTGAAAATTTCCCTAACCTGAAGAATGAAGCAAGTCTCCAGACCCAGGAAGCTCATGGAGACCCTAATAAAAGAAACCAAAGCAGACCTATACCTGGACATATTGTCATTAAAATGTCAAAAATACAAGATAAAGAAAGAATCTTAAAAGCATCCAGAGAAAAACGAGTGACATACAAAGGAGTCCCCACAAGATTTTCAGCAGATTCCTCAACTGAAACTCTACAGGCCAGGAAGGAATGACATGATATATTCAAAAAGGTGAAAGAAAAGAATTTTCAACCTAGAATACTATACCCTATGAGATTATCATTCAGAATTGAAGGAATTATAAAAAAGCTTTTCCAATAAGCAAAAGTTAAAGAAACTTATCATCGCAAAATTAGTTCTACAAAAAATACTAAAAGATGCTATATAAAGTGTAAACAAACCCCACTTAAAAACAGTAAGACAGCAAAGTATAGAAAGTAGGGAGAAGGAGATGAGAACAAAAATGTGGATGGTTAGAATGAGTGGAAGACTAATCTGCTTTGAAATAATAATTGGAAATAAACATAGAATTCTTAATGCTAACCTCAAGGTAACCTTAAAACATATCTCCAGGGAAAAAGCAAAGAATAAAACAAAAAAGGAAACCAGTCAAAACATAGCTACACCAAACCCACCTAAAGAGAGAGAAAAACAAAGCCACTGCCTGGAACAATACACAGAGGACAAATTACAAAATGACACTAAACAGCTACATATCAATAATCCCCCTAAACATTAAAATTTTTATTATAGAGGACTTTCACCACCTTTGCTAAATTTGTCTTAGGCATTTTATCCTTTTGGGTGCTATTGTGAATGAGATTTCTTTCCTAATTTCTTTTTAGTTTACTTTTTTGCACATAGGAATGCTATTGATTTTTATGTGTTGATTTTATATCCTGTCACTTTGCTCTATTCATCTGTTATTTCTAGAAGTTTATTGGTAGTGTCTTTGAGGGCATCTAGGTATAATATCATGTCATCTGCAAAGAGTGATAGTTTTAATTCTTCTCTAATTTGGATTCCTTTAATATTCTTTTATTTCTGGCTAGAACTTCCAAAACTATGTTGAATAGTAGCAATGAGAGTGATCATACTTGTCTTGCTCTAGATCTTAGGGAAAATTCTTTCCATTTTTCACCATTGATTATGATGTTGACTCTGGGTTTTACATATATAGGTTTTGTTATGTTGATGTATGAGTCTTCTATTCCTATTTTGGCTAGGGTTTTTGTCATGAATGAATGTTGAATCTTGTCAAGTGCTTTTTTCTATGTCTCCATATGATCATATGATTTTTTATTTTCCCTTTCTTGAAATAGTATTTTACATTTATTGTTTTTCAAAACAACAACAACAAAAAAGGCAGGCAAAACCTCAAATATCTTTCAGGAGCCTTCATTTCTAGAAGGAAAGAGAAATAAAAGAATGCATGGAGAACTTTCAAAATATATATAAATATGTTATATACATATATTATGGAAAAAATAAATAAAATGACATGGTTAAGAAAGTATTTTATGTGTTTCTTGATAATAATTTCAAGATATATTGTAAGTCAAAACTAATCAAGGTTCAGTTTAAGTTTATAAATGACCACTATTTATGTGAGTTAAAACAACAAGCACAGAGAAAAATATGTGTAACTTTTCTATGCATAGACTATCTCTGAAGAAGATAAAAGAAACTGAAAACATGGCCTCTGGAGAGGGAAACTGGCTGGGGACTGAGTTAGAGAGAGAACTTTACCATTTACATTCTAAATTTTGAACCATGCAAATAGCTTATCTATTCTGAAACTAAATAAATTTACCCATAGGTATTCATTGATTGAAAGAGCTAATGAGTCAGAAATTCACTTATTAAACAAATGGCTATCAGCTGATACTTCCTTCTACTATTTAGAGGAAAAGGATTTCATGTCTCTTGGCCTCTACCCTACTCCCTAATTCCTGGCATGGTCCCCAAGGGAACCCATCAACAGAGGAGTCCTTGGTGCCTTTGGAAAGGTGAATTTGATGACTTTTTAATGTGATCAACTGGCATAATTTCCAGGAAAGGGCCTCCCCCTTTCACCCTGAAACCAGGCTTATCTTGTGGGCCTGCAGAGACACATCAGTTGGGGCATCAACTTTTCTGAGCTCTTTAATTAATCTCCTAGCTGTAAAACTACACCTCTGTTCTCTGAAGTGACACCTGATCCAGAGAAGCAGTCACCTCTTCACTAGGACCTCTTATTAAAAAGTCAGATATTCTCACATTTGAATTAATTTTGACTATACTTTGTCTTTATGAAGAATAATTTCAAACTTTATGTAACCAGCAGTAGTCATTTTTTGGTAACATTTTTGATTAGGCTATAATGTTTTGTTTTTCTGGGTTGTGAAGTCTTTTTTTTTTTTTTTTTCATCCTTATTGAGGTAACTTTGCTTTACAAAATAACATAAACCCATTTTCAGGTTTCCCCTTCCTCAAATATATGTTAACACATATTACATGTGACCAAGAGTTCTTCACCATTACCTATTGGTCCCTGCCACTACTTAAACTCACACTCTGCCCTATTCCCCAGTGGTAACTTCAGTTTTATTGTCCATGTCCAAGGGCTGGTTTTGGTTAGTCTGTTCCTTTGCTTTGTCTCTTCCTATGAGTGAGATCATCCAGGATCCATTTTTTCCTTTGACTTACTTAGCATAATCCCCTCTAATTCCATCCATGTTGATTCAAATGACAGGATTTCATCTCTTCTAAGAGCTATATAGTATTCCATTATGATACACAGCATATCTTCTTTATCCATTCATCTGATTTTGGGCACTTATGTAGTTTCCCTTTCTTGACTATTGTAGATAGTGCAGCAATAAATTTGGAGATGCATAGATCTTTGCGAATTGGTGTTTTTGCTTCTTCTGGGTAAATACCCAGAAGTGAGGTGGAAGAATCATATGGGATTTCCATCTTCAGTTTTTTGAGGAATCTTCATATTGCTTTCCATAAGGGTTGTGCCAACTTGCACTCCTACCAAGAGTAGGAAAGTGTTTCCTTTTCTCTGCATCCTCACCACATTTGTTGTTTTCAGACTTTGGGATAACATAGGCTATAATGTTTAGCTTTTGTTAACTCTTTATTCTTGTTTTGTTTGTTTGTTTGTTTGTTTGTTAATGAAAGGAAGGCAAAAAGGAAGTGTTTTCACTTACTTCGTTATCCCGGCAGGCCAGTACCCAGTCCTGTCCTGGTAAGTGACTAGTCCTTGGGCTGTACATAGACTGTGGGTGAGGCATGGGTTTAATCCCTAAGTCACCAGGGGGCGCCTATTCCTGCTATCTAAAATTTCTTGCTGTGTTTAATGGAATACTTGCCAAGATATTTAGCAAGTAAAAAGCAGGTTTTTCATGTTTATTTTTTTTAAAACAACTTCATACTGAAGCTCGTATTTACCATAAACCAGTGGAGTGGCAGGCCTGGTGTGCTGTGTATAAAGTTTTTGCCAGAGTCTTAGTAACAATAATGTTTTAAAAGAGCCTTTAAGGCCAGGTTCATGTCCTTTTGCAGCCCAGGAGACTTCCCCGCCTCTCCTGAGTCTGTGAGTCAGGAGTGCTGGCCATGCCCTTGTATCAGCCGGCTTTGATCTTGAAAGTCAAGCAGGACCAGAGACTGCTGTTGCTGTGAAACATTCAAGGGTGAGCAGTTTGGAAAATATGCAGAAGAGCACCTCTGTATAAAAAGTCCACCCATGCTCAGTGGCACAGTAGAAGAGGGTATTTCTTGGTGGATTTTTATGCACCAACAACTGGTGAAAGCATAATGAAACACTTGTCTGGACATGTTGATGTGATTAGATCTAATATTGTAAAATACCCTTGACCCAGGAAGTAAAAGGGAGTGGTGAATCCTAGTGGCTCAGGCATTAACTCTGTAGCTCCAGATGGCAGAGTCCACGTAAAGGCCAAGGACCCAGATTTGCAGCCCAGATGGGGTGAACAACCAACACGAACAAATAAATCCTTCTTCCTCCTCTCCCTTCCTTGCTGCCTGCCTGCCTGCCTGCCTGCCTTCCCTCCTCTTAAAAAAGGAAAAAAAATTAATAAGTGTGAAGGGCTTGTCCTCGCACCACTAGAAGAAAACAACATTCCACAAAGAAGAGAAAGTGAGAAGACTCAGCAGATTTGATTCTCACTTTTGTATTCATAGATTTAAAAATTTGACCTATGTGGCACACTGTAGTGGAGTGTGGTTGGGTCCTCTGCCACCAGCCATAGTCCACATACATCACAAGGACCTGTGTTCTATTCCCAAGTTGGTGGGGGGTGGGTAACAACCAAGATGAACCACTAAATAAAATAAGTAAAAATGCATCTTCCTTCTCTCTCTCTTCCTGCCTATCTAGCCCCTTCATCCCTGCTTGTACCTTTTCTTAAAAAAAAAAAGTGTGCATTACAGGTGACACTTGATTTTTCTAAGGTATTTTAAGCGCTTGATTCCCTTTGATGTGGAAGGCAGGGAAATGGCTTGCTTAGAGCCACTTTGTAATACATGGTACTAGCACATCATTCTTGGCTTTGTTTCATTAAAGTAATTTCTCTGTCACTGAGGACTTTTTTGCCTTATAAATACTATAAGTGAAGTTATAACTAAGACTACCTTAAAGAGTAAAACTCATGAAAACTGCCTTGGATTGAGAGCTAGTCATTCAGACTGTATCACCATGCAAAATAAAAATCTAAGACTACTGTATATTACATTAACCTTTGGTCAGACAAATAAACATGATTTAAAAAATAAATAAATTTGTTGTCTGTATAAGAGTTGATGCCTATTATGTCCTGTTGTATAGCTTTCAAGTGATATTATATTTTTATATAGATAGATAACAGGAAATATAATTTGATGGACAATTTTCCTGTTATAAAAGGTGTGTTAATTCTAATGATATTTGCACAAAACATTCTGACATGACAAGTGACTAAATAAATAGCTGTTTTACTAAAACATAGTTGTACTAGAATTAGCTCACTTGGATCAAGTATAGTTATAAAGATTAAGAAATACTACTAGGTGTTAAGTAATGAATGACTAAGACATGTCTCCAAGGATTTAGCTGTAAAAAATCACATCTTTGTAAATTTTCTTAAATGTTACACTTTAAATTTTAAAGCTTTAAGTTTCATATTCTGTGCTAATAAAAGATACCTATATGCTTTTGAGCACCCACACAAAAAAGATACTCATGCTCTCCCTTATAAAAATACACTCGAAATATTTGCAATATCAGGAAAAGCAGCAACGAATAAGAAGCCCAGCATGCACTTCCCTACCGCAGCAAGCTGAAGAGTTATCATGAGTTCTGATGAAATTCCAGGGAAAAAGGCAGTTGACAGCACAGGTACAGATCTCAAGCCACCTGATTTCATTACCCTGACTTGATAAAGGGGAAGAGAAACATGAAAGGTAGAGCAGCGGGCTCAGCTCCAGAAGGAATTCTCAGTTTCTTGGGGAGGTAGGTTGAGGTGGGGGGTGGGATTCCAGGTGCTAATGGAAAAGAGCAGCTGTGAGCTTCTCTTCTGAAGACCTAACACTGGACAGGCAAAGCAGTCCAGAGGAGGGCAAATACACTAAATAAATAAAGCATAAAACTAAATAAAGAAAACTCTGCTTCTTCCTCTCTCTTTTCTTCCTGCCTGCTCCCTGCCTTCTTGTCTTCTTCCCAAAACGAAAGAAGACTGAGAACAAGGTGAAGAGTGGGAATCTTCAACTAGATGTGTTGTGCTCTACTGTGATCATTTCTGTAACAACCCTGTGGAGACAGGACACTGCCCCCACCTTACTCCATTCTACCAATGAAGAAGCTGAGGCTTAGGAAAGTGTAATAATTTGCTTAAGTTCTCACAGTTTATGAGCTTGAGCCCAGGTCTCTCTAATGCCAAGCCTAGTCTCTCGCGTTCAGGGCAATTTTAATATAGTCAGAAGTACTCCCTTTAAAGTCAGAAATAAACATTTACCTTCAAAAGTCTGTGTCATTTTTCTTTTAAATATTGTACCTCAATATGCTACTTAGCCTCTATAAATTATCTCTGTTCCAAGAGGACAAATTCTCCCTTTTATCTTTCCTTCTCACTTGGGTTCATCCATGAGTTGAATGGGGGTGGTGGTGGGTTGCTCTCAAGTCTTTTTAGCTGTCAAAAAGAGGAAATACTTAGGAGTCCCAGAGCAAGCAGAGCCCCTCCCTGGAAGTAGGGTCCTGCTGTCTGGTTATCTGGGTCATTCCAGATGTCAAAACTTATTCACAGGAACAACATTTGGAGTCAAGACCAGTATATTTTCCATGCGGGGATATTCCATAAGTTGTATCTTTTTGCCTCTTCTGAGGACAAAACCAGGGAACACAGATTATATTAGCAGTGTGAATTTGGGTTAAACAAAAGAAAGAATTTTCTAACGATGACTGATGGGTGCTGGCTTATAAAATAGATAACCAAGAAAGGGCGGATTTGAAATTAGTAGGTTGGCAAGATGTTATGCATATAATTCAAACTCAGCAGATTATAATTGATTTGTTGATTATCTCTTATCAACTCCTATCATCTCCTGCAAACATCCTACCATTTGGTCAAAGTCTGGTCATAGGCCCATATTTATATGTGCCTCTGAGCCTTTGATCTTGCTACTCCCTCCATCTGAAACGATGTCCTTCAGGCACACCTCTGCCAGACCCTGAGAACTTGGCTCCAGACAACTCTGAGTTTGCCTCTGTTCTCTGGTTTCCCCAGCATCCAACTCTTGTCTTTCCCTCAGGGACTTTGACTTGGTCTTGCCTCCTGGTACTAGGAAGCAGAGGTGGGTTATAATGGGTTGTTAAGCAAATTAATTAATGTTTAAACTGCTTAGAACAATGACTGGCACATAGCAAGCAAAAGATAAGTATTTGCTATTATTATTATCATGATTCTCATTCTCCTCTTCTACAACCTGTTTAGCATAAATGCCCAAACAATTAATTCAGCCAGTCATCTCAATCCTGGTATAAAGTCCCAAATCAGTTCTGGCTCAGTTTCTTCATTGGTAGAATGAAGTAAGGTAGGGGTTGTATCTTTCTCCATAGAGTATTATGGAGATTATTACATTACAGCATAAATGGAGAAGATTCCACCCTTCACCTAGGTCATTCCCTGTGATTTTCCTCCTTGTGCTCCAATCACCTGGACTTCCTTTAAGCTCACAAATAAGTCAAGCTTTCTAGACCTTTACACTGTTGTTTAAAATGCTTGTTTCTCCCCCAGCCCCCCAAAACCTCATGTCAGTTCTCAGTTATAACCTTACTTCCCCTGAGAGGCTTCCCTTGTGTCCCCACACATCAGTTGGGGTGGGTGTTCCTGCTATACTTCACTATGACATCCTTTGGTAATTATTCTAAATAGCCACTTATTTTATTTCTAGTCAATCGTTTCAATGTGCTAGGGAACAGCATTATACACCCAAGTAATTCTCTGATACCAGCTTGGTGGCCTACAATTAAACTCAATTCTGACGTGACCAGGACATAGTGTCAGATCCCACATGATAAGAGCCCAGTTCTACACAACTGCTCTTCACCTTCAGATGCCAGTCAAGTTTATCACCTGTGCTTTTGACCAACAGGGTATAAATCAGACATTCCCACGACCCCCTCCTTAGGTATGAATGTTTTGTCAGAGCAGCTCACAGAACTCAGAGAAACATTCTCCTTCCTAGATTACCAATTTATTATAAAATAATATAATTCAGAAAGAGCAACATAAAAAGAGATACATAGGGCAAAGTACAGAGAAAGGGCGATTTCCATGCTCACAATTCTCCCCAAATCTTCAAGTGTTTGCCAAGCCAGAAGCTCTCAGAGCTTTCTCCTTTGGAGTTTTTATGGAAGCTTCATTAGACAGGCATAACTGATTAAAACGTTGGTCCCTGGTGATTGATTCAACCTCCAGTCCCTCTTACCTTTGTAGAGGTCAAGGGTGTGGAACTGATAGTTCTAATTCTCTATAACCATATGCTTGGTTCTTTGGGAAGTTGCTCCCTCCTTAGATGCAGTCCAAAAGTCTCATCACTGCCACAATGAGAGATAACTGCTGCTCTCGTCAATGAGGAAGTTCCAAAGGCAAAGGAGCTGTAAACCAAGAACTTGTGGATGAAGAAAAAATATCATCTGACTAATCAAATAATTTATAATTACGTTTTTCTTTTTTTAGCAATACATTTTCATTTCTTCCAACTAATAATGTATTGAAGGAACTCTGCATTATAGCATCACACAGGTTTAAGGTGCATATTATTGTAAGCCAGCAAATCAACATCTGTGTATATTATGTTCACTATCGATAGCCTAATTCTATCCTTCTCCATGTAATTAACCACTTTTGCTGTGCCCCCTCCCCTTCTGGTAATCATTAATTTTGGCCATTAGACTAAAAGTCTATTTTCGTTTGATTTGGTTCGTTGTTTGGTTCCTCTACATACCACACATCTGAAATCATGTGATTTTTTAATTCCTACTTCCAACTTTTTTTCACTAAGCATAATTCTCTCTAGGTTTACCCATCTTGTTCCAAATGGCAGGATTTCATCTTTTTAAATAGCTGTGTAGTATTCCATTATGTTATATTCCACATGACTTTTATCTACTTATCTGTCCAGCTTTTAGGTTGCTTTCAGTTCTTGGCTATTGTACATAATGCTACCAAAAAAACATGTATCTATATATCTGTATCCATATATCTTCAAATTAGTGTTTTTGTATTTGGGGGGTAAATATCCAGAAGTGGGATAACTGGACCATATGGGGTTTCCATTCTCAATTTTTTGAGCACTCTCCATACTATTTTCCATAATGCTTGCACCAATTTACACTCCTACCAACAGTGTGTAAGTTTTACTTTTCTCTACATCCTCAACACTTGCTACAAGTCTTTTGGGAGACCGCCATTCTCATAGCTGTGAAATGACATCTCATAATTATCTTGCTTATAATTTATTTTGAACTGAAAGCAATTCAATCTCAGGTTCATTCTCATCATTCACATTTTTACTCTCCTGTCCCCTCGCATTTTATATTTATGGTGTTCCGCTGCTTCTAGGTGGGATTTCATTCATTTTATAGAAATTCTTTTAGTATTTACTATAAGGCTGTTTAGTCATGAGAGATTCCTTTGTGTTTTTCTGGAAAGCTCTTTATTTCTCCTTCAATTTTAAGTGATAATGTAGCAGGGCAGAATATTTTTAGTCAGAAGTTCTTTCTTTCAGCACTTTGACTATATCACGCCATCTTTCTGTAAAGTTTCTGGTAAGAAATTTGCAGATAATCTTATGGAAATTCCCTTGTATGTGACTGGTTTTTCTCTAGCTGTTTTCAAGATTCTCTGTCTTGAATTTTTGTCATTTTAATTACAATGTGTCTTGGTAGATGTCTATTTGGAGTTTTTTTATTTGAAACTCTTTGAGTTGCCTAGATCTGGATGTCTGTTTCCTTCCCACATAGGGAAGTTCTCAGCTGTTATTTCTCTTAAGGCTTCTGCCCCTTTCTTTCTCTTTTCTTTTTCTGGAAACCCTATGATGTGAATGTTTTTCCTACTGATGTTATCTTCATTTCTTTTCATTCTTTGCTCATCCACTTGGGTATGTTCCACTGCCCTATCTTCTGACTCACAGATGTGAACTGAAGCGTCTCTGTTGTAACCCTCTACTGTGTTTTTTAGGTTAGTTACTGTGTTTTGCCTCTATGAACTGTTTGGAACTTCATGTTTTCTGTCATTGCTGTAGATCTTATTTAGTTCACCCATTGTTTTCTTAATTTCAGTATCATCAAGATCATCGTCTTCCTCCCCCTTCCCTCCCCCCCTCCTCTTTCCCCCCTCCCCCTCCTACTCCCTGTCCCTCCTTCTCCTCTTCCTCATCCTCCACCTCCATTTATTTTTATGGATAAGGCTAAAAGTTAAAGGCTTTCTTTCCCTGTCTTGATTGAATAGTCTTGTGGGAGGATTTCATTTTCTCCAGTGGTCAAGTCCTGGGGGTTTTAGTTTGCAGGCAAGCAGGCAGGTCGGCAGCAACCCCAGGCAAAGGAGGAACAGCTACTTCTTACACTGCTGGAGTCTCTCTTGTGACCCTCACTGAGACTTGCCATAGCAGAGCTGCAAGCTTCATAAACCAAGTTTTGCAGAAAAGCACTTGCTGCCTGTGCTGGGTCTCCAGGCTCTGGCTGCCTGCTGCTGTACCGGGGACTGCTGCCCTGGCAGCCACAGTACATGAACAGGGGAATAAACTACACCACTGGTGGCAGCAAGTGAAGGGTGTTTTGACCTCTGACCCTGTTCAAACATGGTGTCCCCCAGTGCTGACACTAACTCCAGTAGGGTATCTTCCATTGCCAGCACCAGAGACAAAAGACAGTCTGTGGAGACATCGACGTCTCTGTTCACTGGAAGGTTATCTTTCTTTCTTATTCTTCCCATTATCGTTTTTGGTTCAACAAGTAAAAATTCATCAGTAGGTCTGTGAATACTTTATCTGTTGGCTCCATCTGTTCTCTGTCCTGAGATCTCTGGACAGAATAGAGTCCTACTATTCTCCAAAGGCACATCCCTTTGTTTTCCACATCAGGATGCATGCACTCCCCTCTAGGGTGCAGTTCCTAGGTCCCGGGGCATCTGATGGGGAGTAAACCCTTCAGTCCCTGGGAAAAGACTATCACTGGTGTCTCTCCCGATCCCACAACAAGCCTGGTGATACCATGTCTCAGCTTTTTCTATCCTTTCCAGTGTTTTCTATCACTTTTCCTTGTGGAAATCCCGGTCCCACAATCCTCAGTTTTTCAGAAGACTGTAGTTTGAATCTAGATTTGATTTTGTCATGTCTACAGAGAGGTGAGTCAAGATCTTGCTAGTCTGCCATCTTGTGTGTGTCTCTTCTTCTATAGTTACTTTTTTAAATGTCTGTCTTCCCCTTGAACTATAAGCCTCGTGCAAAAAGGAGTCATAGTTAAGACCCACTGCTATATCATCAATGCCTATCACAATACTTGAAATGAGCAGGAGTTAAAAAAACATACTGAATTGCTTTGAACTAAATCAAGATGGATTGCAAAGTGATATGACACTAATGCCAGTGAAAACGATGAACTGAAAGTTTAATGTGCTATTATGTATTACATTTGTCATTCAAAAGCAGAATCTGCAATTCCATCAATAATAAAAGGAGAATGAAAGAAACAATAATAGAAGCAATACTTCTTTGTACAACATCATAATTATTGATACTCTGAAAGGAAGCATGAATTAAAACTGAAAGAGATGAGGGTTACAGATATCAGTGATGAAATGTCAATAAGCAAGCCACTCATCCCTGGCTGGTCAACCCAGAACCTTGCCCTATGCATAAGGATATAACTGGCACTGTCAGTGAACTCATTTGAAGACTATCAAGAATGGCTTTGCTAACCCAGGCAAACCCGAAGTGACCAAGAAAAAAAGTAAAAGGAACAACAGTTTATCTGCCTTCTCACAGTAAAAATTTCTGTCTACCAGGACCCAAGCTTCAATTCCCTTCCAGTTTACAGGGACCTACCTGATCCTTCTCTCTGCCTACAACAGTTCATTGGGGAACTTCTTATCTCGATGACAGGCACTAGAGGGCTTGCCCCACGAGATCCAACTAGTTCTGATCAGTCCCACTTGTTTTCATCACTGAGGGCTCTTTTGATGACTTTTATTATTACTATTATTAAAGTGCACAAAATTTCCTCTTTCACACACCTCTTTTGGATTGGAGATTCCTCTAGGGAATGAATGGCGTCATCTGCTGTCTATGGAAGCAGATCCTCTGGGGTCTGACTCAGCATGGATAAAGTAGGGTCACTGGTCATCCTGCTACAGATGTTTGACTTCCTACAACGGCCTCGCTTTCCTGACCCATCATTTCCTTGACTTCTTTAGTGGTTGCATAAGTGGTTTTGGCCCCTTGTAACCTCCATTCTCAAGTCACTCTGCCATATGCAAACATACAGTTCATAAAAGGCAGTATAATTATTGCCCAAATGTGACTTCTGATCACTGCTTAAATATTCCCCTTCCAAACAGCCTGCTGCTCCATGCCCCGTTTATCGGGGGTTAAATGTCAGCAACAAGTTACCCTTGACTGGCCGACTCTGACCTGAGCACAAGGACAGTCCCTGACCCCACCACATGCTGTCAGTGAGAGTGCACAGCTACCCAGCCCCTGCAGCAGCTACCACCTGGCTGAGTAACCCGATTTGATCTGAATATTGACAGAGCTACTATTTACCCTGACTTTACCGTTAATGTCTGGGGGGGGCCTGAGCCAGTCTTTCACTTCTCTGAGCCCTAGCGTCTTCACAAGTAAACAGATACAATGCTTCTCACATTCTTGTTGCCAGAATTTGAGACATGTACCAAGTATCTACCCAGAACCTAGCTCTATATCAAATGTCTACTAGGTGTATGTGCTAAGGGTGAAGAGTGAATAAGTGCAAGAGGTGTTCTAGAGATGCTAGAATTCTTAGGGAGAGATCGGTGTTACCTGTGGGGAGGGCTCAAGAAAGGCTCTGTAAATGAGTCAGCATTTGAGCAGAGTCTTGGAAGAGGGCTGGGGTGTGGGGCAGATGGACTGAGGGGGAGAGTACACGGGAAAGGGAACAGCACTCACAGAACTGGGAGGAGAACCGAAGCCCTGGCCCCATTTGGGCAGGTAACACACTGCAGCTGGAGACCATGAGAGGATGGAGGGATAGGCGTGAACAACAGAAGAGCTAGATCAGACTGGCCGCGGGGGTCATTGCTGAGTGGCAGGGGACATGTTTTGGCCTACATTGTAGCCAGATTCTTATCAGTAAATCACAATCACAACTGGAGGATAAAAAAGTGAGTATCATAGTTCAAACCCCAAAATTCAAGGGTCTCTGAGTTGACAGAAACCTTTGCAACATCTGAGAGGAGGTTTCCTAATCAGACAAGACAAGCAGCCATGAAGCGAGGTAGTGATGAGGCTTAACTGTCAAGTCAGGTCTCAAAGTCAAGTACCACAATCTAAAAATCAGCCTTGGAGACTCTCTTTAATCTTTACTGTGTTCTTACCATACACAGGGCATTGCTTTCGGCCTTGGGGCACAAAGGTAAGTAGGACAGTCTGCCTGTGTCCGACAGATGCTTACAGCGCAGTTGGGGAAGCACAGGTCAGCCCGGAGCTCAGCCCACACTGGCACCCTCAGAAAGGACACAAAGACGGTCAGCGGCCAGCTGAGGCAGGGCCAGGGAATGAGGTGCACACGGCAATACAGAACTCCAGGGAAACGGCTGGCCTTCATCGAGAGCAGCAGCCGTGTGTGAGCAGGCGAGGCCAAGACACCAGGCAGAGGCACAGAAATGGTTCTGGGGGCAGTCGCAGAAGACAACCCAAACCCTGGTGAGGGCAGAGGAAACACGTGGGGCTGGACATCAGCTATGAGTACCTCTATGCCTCGGCTATTATCTCCTGTCTGAAGAAGCACATACATAAAGTGCACGTGCTTAGCGGGGGGCCCCCCTTGTAGGGTAAATATTCTAGAGCTAAGCACATAACTGAAGAAACTATTTAAAATACGTATTTGTTACTTTGAATTTCCTAAGGCAATCGTCACAAAGAAACAGCACCAAGGATGCTTGAGTATCCCCTTCAGAGGGCCCAAATGTGAACTGTTACTAAGCCATCAGAAGCAACTAAGTACAGATACATGAACCAACTTGAATAAGTCTCAAAGGCAGTGCTGAGTGAAAGAAGTATGTTACATGTATGTAAAAGTTACATATGTTGTGGTTCCATTTATATGACAATCTAAAAAGACAAAGCACAGCACTGGAGAGCAGATGAGTGGTGACCAAGGATCAGGACTGCAGGAGGATATGACTGTAAAGGGACAGCATAACGGGGCTGGTGAGGCTGTCCTGCAGCCCTGTGACAGCAGTTATACATCTCTACACAAGTCATAATTCACAGAATAGTACAGATGCCCCAGAGATCAACTTTATTGCTTGATTTTTCTTTTAATAGGATTTTGACTCCTTTTATCTTATCTTCCTCCTTGGTAAGGGAGAGGTAATAGATTTACTCTTTCTTTCGGAACAGAATAAAAAAGAACAAGACATTGCTGCAAACAGAACTTTTGAAAACACCACCTTTTCAGGATTTGCAAGAACAACAAAATACACAGGTAGAGGTGAGAATGCTAGAGGGGGAAAGAGAAAGCTAGAGAAGATGTATGCTCTGGAATTATTTTTACGCATTACTGTATTTTCAATACTTACACCTGTCAGCAGTAAAACTCTAAGTGCCAGAGAGGTAACACAATTTGTCCAGGATGATACACTAGTGTCTCAGAAGAAGAGAAAGAGAAGGGGCAGAAACCATATTTGAAAAAATAATCGCTGAGAATTTCCCTAACCTGAGGAAGGAAACAGACCTCCAGATCCAGGAAGCTCAAGGAGTTCTAAACAAAAGAAACCCAAACAGACCTAATCATGACAAATTGTCATTAAAATAACAAAAGTACAAGACAAAGAGAGAATGCAAAAGTAGCTAGAGAAAAATGAGGTATATGCAAAAGAGCTGCCACAAGACTGTGGGTAAATTTCTCAGTTAAAATTTTACAGGCCAGAAGGGAATGTCAAGATATATTCAATGTGCTGAAAGAAAAAGATTTCTAACCAAGGATACTTTATCTTGCTAGATTAACACAGAATTGAAGGAATGATAAAGAGCTTTACAGACAAACAAAAGTTAAAAAAAGTTCATCATCACTTAACCAGCCTTACAAAAAATACTAAAGGGAGTTCCAGAAAATGAAAAGAAATCCTATCTAGAAGCAATAAGACATTAAAGTAAAAATGTGGGGAGGAGAGTAAAACTGATGTTAGCATGAACCCAGCTAACTTGCTTCTGAGTTAAAATAGGTTATAAGAAGAGAAGGAGGTGAGACGTGGGAGCAAGGGGTGCTGGGGGTTCAACGGATACTGGTTAAGGACTTTTGGCAATTTGGTGCTGAGCAGGGTGTATTGCCATATATTTGATGAATGATGAACCTGCACATGTGGGCTTATATTGTTTTCTACATCAAATTTACCTCAATTTTTTTAAGCAAAAAACAAACAGAGAATGTCATCTCCCTTTTTCAGGATACCATACATTTATCAATTTGGCCTAAATTGTATTCATTTTTAAGAGCCATATCATCTGATTGGCTTGTATCTGGCAGTGAACATGAAAAAACTTTTGAAGATGTGATGCTAGAGAGAAACCAAGAAAATCTTCATAGAATACCTAAGCTCAGTCTTGATAGAGAAAATGGTATTTTAAAGGTGAATAAAAGCAAGAAGAGCATTCCAAATAGGAGAAGCATGGGCAAACACACATGGAATGAACAGGCTGGGGCACTGGGAGAGTGAGGAATCTATTTGCAGGGGTGAGAATGCCAGGAATACCACAGGCAGGGCAGAAGGGAGGTCAGCAGTGAGGAAGGAAATCCACATCCGTTTGGGAATGGAAACCTTCCTTGGGTCTGTGGCTGAAACCACACAACACAGGGACTGGTGGGCTTCATTGTCTTCACGGCTGAGTCCTAGTCTATTTCAGGCGTCTAATGAAGCCCCTCTTCTACACTCATTGCTCGAAGCTCAAATAGAATAAGTTAGCTCCGTAGAATCTTGGTAGGAGAAGGTACACAGTCTCCAGAGAGGCCTGTGTCTCCATGGCCTTGACAGTAGCCTGTAACAGTTAAGAGATTGAGGTAGAGCTAGTCTGGGATTATGGAGAAATTTGACTCCCAATGAAGACATATCCCTCCTTTGGGAGCCCACTGCTACCCATATGGACTCCTAGTACTTCTCAGATGGAATAGTATTTATAGGATTAAAGAGAGGGCAGAAAATTTGCCACCCCGAAATAAATCACTTTGGCAAAAGGATACTAAATTATTTTTAAGAAAGAGTAGGCATCAGGAATGCTCTGAAAACTGAGAAAGTAACCCTTTTGTAAGAGACATTCACATATAGAAAGGAAAACCTTCACTGGCAAGGGTGTCTCCCTTGGGGTACCAAGAGGTAGGATCAAATCTTTCAAACACTTATCAAGCAAGAAGACAGCAAATTAAACATGTGCCACAACCACACCCTTGGTTTACTGTGCCTCCCCTTCCCACCCCGCAACATCCTTGTCTTCAGCTGAAGATGTTATTTAAAGAGGTGGCTTAAGCCATTTCAGCGAGTTACTCAGTTTTCCTGGGTCTCTTAGATGTGATTTTAAAGGAACCAACATAAAACAAAAGTGGTTTTTGTTCAACACCAACTGAAATTGTTTTTTTTTTTTCTCATTAATGCTATAATGAAACAAGATTGAAAAAAACTTTGAGGGCCTCCTGTGTATACGTGATTAAACATTTTTCTTCTATGAAGCTGTATTTTTATTATAGTGATTTATCAGTCAAGAACCAGCAGGAAAATTATTTCTCCTCCCCTACAAAAATGTCTGTTTACTTGACCTGATAGCAAATTGCAGAGGCAAGGACCATGACTTTAATTCATTCAGCAAATGCTTGTGAAACTCTTACTACACACCAGGCCATGTGCTAGATCCTGGTTGAATGAGAGAAGCCCCTGCCCAGGGGGCACCGATTTGTCTTTGCTTCAGCCACCTCCCTATTGCAGGCACACAGCAGGTACTCAGCAGGTGTTTCCCCTTCTTCCCATATCTTTAAAGGAAAGACAATTGTTCCTCCAGAAGCATCCTCTTCTTTCTTTGGAGAGGCTCAGAGGTGACTGTAGCTTCGTGAGCAATTCATCACTAGATTCCTTCAACTTGCTCCAACCCCCATCAACCCGTCCTTCTTGGTTAATTGCTAAAACCATGTGCCTTTCTGAGGTGACCTATGTCCCCATCACAGCATGGCTCTTGACCTCTGGATTCTGAAACTTCTATTATTTCCTTAAACTATAATCATCTATCTCATCGTTAATGAGTTTAACCCCTCACATGAAGCCTGCCAAGTTTCTTCCTATCATGAACAAGTGGTTTGTTTTGCTTGTCCTGGCTGCTCCTGTTAATCCCCACTCCACTGGGAAGCAAGATGGACGGGAATAGGTTCATTTCAGGAAGTTGGGAGGAAGTTTGGGTTTTGACTCTTGACAAACTCTGCTTTGGGGGAAAATCCTGTTTTGGTCTCAAGACAAACTTCCTGGAAGAAGTCTGTGGGAGGCACCCATGTCTACTCATCATGCAGTGAGGACAAGTGGTCCCATCACCAAATCAGTTTCTGAGTCTGTGATAAGAAGAGAACCGCCCACAGACACACACATACAACCCGTACCTAGGAAATAATCATGACCTCCCAGTCACCCCAGTAGAAAGGGGGGAATCCCCCACCCCTCTTGACTCTTCTCAGCTGTGTGAATAATCAAATTAGCATCAGACAGATTAACAGGAAGAAAACAAATTTAATTATGTAAGTATAAGAAACCTACATAAAAAGTCAGAAGCGAGTTAGGCAAAATGGGGGTATTACGTCATCCTGGACTGAGAAGTAAGTAGGGGTCTAGGACGTCAAAAGGAAGGAAAGTAAGTCACAGGGAGATTAGATCATTACATGTTTGGCAGATAAATGTCTGCTGGGTCATGGAGAAGACAATGGAAGAGAGATTTTTAACAGATTTTGCAAGGTTCCTTCCTATCTACCATACCAGCCTACAGTAGCTGTAGCTATTTGTCTATGATGATACCTTCCCTACTGAAATGTTCATTCTTTGGGTAGCTAAGGGGAAGGTCACAAGTTCTTCCCGAGTCTTTTGGGTCTGAATTATCTTTAGCTTAAGATAATCCACATGCCAAAGTGGCATATTTGAGGGTCATGTAGTCTGCTCCCCATTATAAGAAATAAAAACTCCAACAAAAGATAAGACATCCATCTGCTGGTATTATTGTTCTTTTACTCAGCAAGTGCTCATAGTTCACCTCCTGGCCAACAGACTCACGGCTAGCCCTGAGGATTCTTCAACAACCAGTGTGTGATCCCTGACCTCAGAGGGGTTCATCCTTAGGTAGGGAAGACAATTATATAAAGAGATGATTATAGAACTATCTCGACTTGATCCATGCACCTTCAACCATACTGGACAGCATGGCAGTTCCTAAGCAAATGGTGCTGCTTTGCTCAAAGTGACCCTATTCTCGAAATGTCCCTTGAAGTTAGCAAAGACCACTCACTCAACAATATCCTCCTTCTCTGACAGCGAGTTTCCCATTTTCAACAAGTTCCAAGTAAGGTGAGAAGTACTACTCTTAATTCAAGTACCAAAATATTATTCTCACCACAGACTGGACATTTCAATTAATGAATCAAGGCACACCTTGGTGGAGTAGCAAATATGTCAGTGCCCCTCAAAAGAACACAGGCCACATACCCCTGGGTTCAAGCCCCATGTCTGGGAGAACAACCAGTATGAACAACTAAATAAAATAAATAAAATGCTTCTTCCTCCTCTCTTCCTACACACCTGCTACTGCCTTCATTCCTGCCTGCACCTTTCCTTAAAAAAAAAAAAAAAAAAAATTTTAGATTGCTTAAACGTGACTATAGCTTAGGTCATTTTAAATCTAAAATGAGGCCTGTGAACTTTTCACCCAGGAATCTTCAGAAAAAAACATCAAAGAGTACTTGGAGAAAGAACTCTGCATTATAACATCTCAAACCACACCTGCTCAGCCTTCCTATTGCACACATCTGTCTGTCCCTTAAACTGTGAGTTCCTTCTGCCTTAGCACAGGAAGCACAGAAGTGCTCAGTTAAGATGGGCTTGGGCACAAGGGAAGGAAAGCAAGCTTAGAGGCAGGGGGTCATGGCAGACTCTGTTACCCAGAATGATTGCTGGTGGCAGGACTCAAGACTCAAAGCTGCCCCAGGAATTAGTCTCCAGACATGCCAGGGCCTCAAGGAGGTCTGGTCTCCTTCAATAGCAACTCATTTCATTACACAGACAGACCCAGAAACGGAATCATTCAAATACATGCCAGAAAGGCAATGTGAGTCCAAACATGGATCAGCCAAGTTATAGACACCAGGTATCAGACGATTCCTGCTGGCACTGGACTTGTACAGTGGACACCAGGAGAGATCAGTCTAAAGAGAAGGGTCATGCCCATGTAAACAGAAGGCAGGGACAAAGAGGTCACATGACTGACAGCATTCTGTGTGCACTGCTGTCATCTCACCAACCTATGGGATGCGCATCCCACTGCAGGTGAGGCGTGACGCTAGCAGTTTAAGGAACTCGCCTCAGGCCACACCACTACTAAGTGACAGAGTGGAGATGTCAACTCAGTCCATCTGGGTCCAGAGCTCACACTGCCTATGGGTCAGTAAGCCTTCCTCTCCTGTCTGCATGGAAGCTACTCTGTAAACCTGTGTGCATTTAAGAGCCATGGGGCCTGGTGATTTAAGGCCTGCTCAATGACAGGATCCATTCAGGGCTTGTGGACATCCAGGGCATAACATAGGAGGCTGCTGAAGACGGCAGAGTCTCTCCCAGGTTTCACAGTGCCCCTCACTCCCGACTCCCACTGCATCCCTGCCCTACCGTGTTGACTCTACCTGCTTCCTCCATCTGCACTTCGGGGTATGTGCCCTCAGATGACCATGCTCACTATCCTCTGGTATCACAGGAGCTGGTAAAGATCAGCCAGCACAACCTGTTTCCCTGGTTAGTTCCCTCGTGGGCTAGCCATGTGCTTGAGTCAGACAAATGGCTCAAGCACTGATCAGTGAACTGAACATCATTGACCACCCACTCCAGGAGTGGGGACACTAACTCTCCCCAACCTGACCAGCCTTCAGTCTTACCTCTCCTGCTGGTGAAAGGCTGGGATACAACCAACGCCTCTCCTGTGATCAAGAGAATACCTCAGCCAACTGAGAATGGGCTCCCTTATTTCAGAGGGGCTGGACAGGGGTGTAGAGGGGGGTTGGTTCAACTGTGGGACTGGCCTGATACCCTCAGCTTGCCCCCATCCTAATGGGGCAAGTCTGACCTCATCAGCTGTAGCCTAGCAGTGGGACCACCCCTCCCAGGCAGCTCTCTATTTGCCTGTCTCTTAAGTCCTCAGCATCTAGTGTGACAGTTAGCATACAGTAGAGACAATATGTTTAGAGAATGAATGAATGTGATATTTGAGAAGACACTGGTACACTCACAAACTGATGTATTTATTTCACTATTTGTGAATCAGTTGACTGCATATATATGTCTGAGTCACTTTAAGTCATATCATCACAAGGAGATAAACACATGATTGCTCTTCCCTCTGGCTGACTCCTGGGATATACTCAAGTCCCAGGTGGCAATGACCCACCTTCAAAGCAAAGCAAAAGCATGTTTTCCCTCAATCTCATATCAAGCCCTGAGTAGCTTCTTTCTGCATCTTCTGGTTGCTCTACCCACTCTGGCTGATACCACTGAACCTCCTCTGCCTCTCTAACGTCCTCTCTTCCTCCTTCCCCAACCTCCCTCCTTCTTTCCCTTCCTGTCTCCTCTGCTGCTCTCCTTTCCATCCCAAATCTGTGGTGTTTGGCAGACTCAGAAGCACCTGGTTTAGCTGCTTTGTAACTATGAAGAGAATCCGTCTGAGCTTCTATCTCCCTGTCGGCAAAGCAGGACTCCCTAGGAGCAGCAGCCAGCAATGGCCGGGAAGCGGGTTTCCCTGCCAGGTCCTGGGTGAAGTGCTTGCACACATTACAGCTCACTGACCCTCACCATGCAAATCTGTGAGGTAGTCATGACTCCACTGGAGAGATGGGGAAACTGAGGCCGAAAGAAGCGAGGCAAGTAACTCAAGAGTAGCAAACATGGACTTGGAATGTGACCCAACTCTTGTCTTTTCCCACCGATTTCAGTCTTATCACAACCCACAAAACTGTTGGCTTCCTTCTTTTCTTCCACAATGGTGGCAAATCAGGGAAGGCCCAGTCAAAGACAGATGGCAGGTCCAGAGGTATGAACATGGTATGTTGACTGCAGCTGCTTTGGCATCCTTCCTTGTTTCACGCAGAGTGTATTCCACTGCTTCCGGGATGTCAGGGCTTCTGCTCCCTGGGCAGGGAGGATCGGTGTCAGGACGAGCAGCACTGGGCACGGAGCAGCAGTGAGGGTACAGGAGTGACAAGCACAGATAAGTCCCCAAATGAATATCAAAGCCCTGATGTGGAGAGGGTCACCCAGAGATGGGCAGGGCACCATGAGCAGAGGAAGGGGCAGCAGAGGACGGCCTCCGCAGAGGGACATTTACTAGCACCAGCATGGACACTGTCCTGTGTCAGGCTCATCACCTTCATTTTCAATCCTCACCGAGGAGGGAATTGAGCTCAAAAGGAACACACTTAAAAGGCCGCTGAGCTGGGAGTCAAATCCAGATCGGTCTGGTTCTGCAGCCCACTCTGTCTTCTGCACTGGCTGCCACCTGAAAGGATGTCTGCTCCGGGGCTCAAAGGAGGTCCACAAGAAATGAATCATCTTTGGAGCAAAGCAAAACCCATTCTTCCCGAGCCTCACATCATAACCAGCTGGAAAAGCGCACATAAAGGACACTGGGAAAAATGGTAGAAGGAGCTGTCTGAGCAAATGCCAGTCCCTTGCTTCAGGTTCTCAGTCAGCGAGACTCCCAAGTTGCTGATTCCTCCAAGAAAAGAAGTCTCTCAGCGTCAGTGTCTCCAGGACAGGATCGCTCTTTGGGTCCTGAGGCCTCAGTTTTGTTTTTTATACTGCAAGACAGAGAGATTATAAGAAGAGGCCAAGGAAAGCCCACAGGAGAGGAAAGACGCAGGAAGTCCTGAGAAGTGGGGTCCTCGAGACCTCAGCTACCTCCTGCCTGGGTTCCTTGCCGATGGCGAGACCCAGACAGCAGACACTAGAGGGTCAAGTCTCCACGGCACCAGTACCCCTTTCTCCTCTAATGGAAAAAGCTGATAGAGATAGGGAGGGAGGATAAGAAAAAACTGGGGAATGAGAATTGAAAATTATGACCCATCCTTTTCTTTAAGCTGAATCTTGTTTCAAGAGAGAGAGAAAAAAAAAATTGGAAGAAGACCCTCAGAAGCCATCCAATCCCGTTACTGAGTTTACAAAATGAATGTCGGCTGGCACGTCCTAACGGAGTAGCAGCTGGGCACAGTTCACACACACCCCTGGGTTTGTGTGCTGGGGCCAGCAGGAACAAACAAGATGAAGAGCTAAAAAATGCTTCTTCCTCCTCTCTCTTCCTGCCTCTGCTTGCCTTCATTCCTGCCTGTATCTTTCCTTTAGATAAAAATAAAAAAACGAATGACTCCCACATGTGGAGACTGCAGTGTGGAAGGGCAGGGAGATGGGGCGTGCTCTAGCTCTCTGGGTGGTTCTAATACCAAAGTATGAGAACAAGCAAACAAGTCTATCTTCTTGACTTCCTCCCGCCTCCACCGGAAACAAATACTTGAATATTTCCTCAATAACCCTGCTTATGTGCAAAATCCCCAGAGATGAGGAGCTTAATACCCCCCAGAGAACTCTCCTATATGAGACATCACGAAGCTATTGCCAACCTTGGAACTATGGCTTCCAGGAAGATGGTTCTTTCTTTTCCTGCTGCCCCATCCCAGTTTATTCCGCACTGTTAGAAACTGGCCTTTAAGAATTGAAGGTACCCCTTCTCCTTGCAACCAGAAGGCATCTGCCACTACCTTTTGGCTTCTGGAGGCTCTAGAAGGGGGAGCAGCTGGTTGAGGCAGGGGATCCCCAAAGCACTAATCCTTCACCACAGTAGGGTTGGGGCGACCTCTGTTGGTCACAGAGATTACAGCTATCAACACCTCAAATGCCAGGGAGAGGTAGGAGCCAAGAACTTACTTTGTTCATGATCCAGTCAGCATCTTCAATGGCTCTTTTAATTATTTGCTGGATTCTTTCAGGGTTGTCTTCATCTGAATGAACCCGGAAACTCTGAAAGTTAAAGCATAAAAAATATTGTGAGGATCTGCAGCTTCAGAGCAAGTCACAGTCCACACACAGGTATTGAGTGCTCAGCACTGCTCCTGGCCCTCCAAAGACTGTTGTGATGATCCCACCTGCCTCTATGCAACGTTGCCAGCTTTTGAGTATTGGTCTACGGGACTGCATAGACCAGATTCCTGTGAAGAACACAGTTGTGAAAAGGATGGCCAGACCACAAGTTACCCCCAAATCAAGTGAGGCCCAAAGGTTATCAGGCAGCAGGGGCCTAAGGGAAACTTCCAACTGTCTCATCTACTTCTCCCAGAAAGCTGCTTTCACGGGTAAGATCTCTGCGTGGTTCACAACAGGAGGAACAAAGCTGCTCCTGCCCATGCTGGAAAGCCACGCGGGGAAGGGCACAGTGGTGCGGTCGTTTCAGAAGACCCAGCCAGGCCAATGCAGAGCGATGCAGGGCTGCTGTTTGCTTTTGACCAGATGGTCACCCTTGAGAAGCAATGTGAGATACCGGCTCACTGGTGTGGCACGCAGGGTCCTTCAAAACTGGCACCTCCTCTGCCCCAACCCCACACATCCTCCTACTTGTCCTCAAGAGCAGCTCAAACGCTCACCTCTGGGAAGTCCTCCTGATTCCCAGACAGCTGACTGTCTTTTCCTTTCCACAGGTTTCCACAGCCCTCTGTTATTACCTTTATTTTTTCAGTTTCCACATTACATATATTTTAATATGCTAATATTGTTAACTCTTTTGTATACAAATCCATACTCATTTTAAGATACTGAACTCATCTCTTGGTCTATGGGTATTACATAACACACATACCACCAGAGCCCACATTATATTTGTAATAATTTTAGTTTTTAACTTTTTATCTGGAAATAATTTCTAACCAACAGAAAAACTGCAAGAATATAGAAGACTTCTCGACACCAACCGTTAACATTTTGCCACACTTGCTTTATCAATCTCTTTTACATGTGTCTGTATTTTTAAAAAATGGAAGCATTTAAAAGCTGCAGATATCATGCACTTCAGTGCATATTTCCTAACAACCAGGGCATTTTCTTACATAACCATAGCGATCAAATTCAGAAACTGAACACTGACACAATACTGTTAACTAATCTCCCAGTTTCATGAATTTCCCCAAAATGTCCTCTACAATTGTTTTCTCGGGTCCAGAAGCTGGCTGTCTAGCACTGGGGTTTCTGGCGACTCTTGCCAAACTGCCACCCCCTACCAAGAGGACCTCTACCTCCTAAAGGCCCACTTTCACCCCTCACCCCGGGCCCACAACCGTGTTAAAGGAAAACACCCCACTATCACCACCCAGGCCCACCAGACCCTGTCCCACCTGCCTGACTGCATGTCTGTAATGCTCCTGGATGCCCTTGGTTGGCAGCCGCTGGCAACAACGCAGCAGGTATCGGTAGAGCTGCAGGGGTCTCTGCACCAGCTCCGCCCCTGGTAGTGGAGCCATCAGCAAGTCTGTCCCTGAAAAACAGAGTGCCGCCTTTTTTTTTTTTTTTTTTTTTTTAAGGAAAGGTGCAGACAGGAATGAAGGCGAGTAGGTAGACAGGCAGGCGTAGTGAGGAGAACGAAGCACTTTATTTATTTTTATTGAATTGTAGCTCTCAGCAGCTGTCCCCATCCAGGGCAAACGTGAGTCCTAGGATATACGTGGACTGCACTGAGGCTGGAGGCAGTTGACCACGCCACTGACCACCAGGGCGCGCCATAGGGCAGTACTTCTGAGGCATCAAGTCAATACCTGGTCCTGGCCACCAGGTTCCAGGTTTTGTGAAGCGACTTTATAACCAAGTAGAGGTCAGGTTCCCCTCCTGCCACACCCCTGGGAACCCAAAAGCTGAGCTCAGGCTAGACATTCAGGCCTGCACAAGTCAGCCTGGGGCAGGCAGCCAAGACCAAAGGTGAGACGTCCAGTCTCGTCTTGGCATCTTCTCTCTGGAGAGCAGCCTGAGGTAGAGAGAGAAGGAGTCGCTGACAGACAGAGTAGGGGAAACAAGCAGAAGGGCTGCACTGCAATCACTTAACACCCACTGACCGTGAGCAACAATGGTGAAAATTCCAGAATCTGAGCCTCAGATACAGACTGCAGTCCTAGACCCGTAACATTGACAACACCAGCGCTTGTTAAAAATGCAGTCTCCCCCCAGATCTACTAGAAGAACCTGCATCTCAATAAGATGTCCTATCGGCTCCTGCCTGGACCTCTGTCATGGCCTCTTGCCTGGTGTGCCTGCCTCCAGCCCGTCACTCCCTAGGTTCTTCCACACTGATGCGGGAAGGAGCAACAGAAGCATTGTTCTGGGTTCTTCCCACACTCAGCCACAGGAACCTCTCCCAGATCCCCCAAACTGGCAAGTCTGGGACCTCTGTGTGTCTTTGCACGTGCAGCCCCCTCAGCTGAAGCTCCCTCCCCATCTCCTCCATGTGAGGAACTTGAATGCATCCTTCCAGGTCCACCTCAGTGTCACTTCCTGTGGGAAGTCCTTCCCGACTGTCTGTCCCTGGGGTGCTGAAGTGCCCTGTTCATGGAGTTATGGCACTTCCCACACTGTCAGGGATTCATCTGCTGCCAGGCCTATGAAGCCTGGCCCAGGCCCCAGCACTTCGTGCCCTGTTTGCTGAACTAGACTGAATGGAATCTGTTATCTCCTCTGCACAGATTTCCCTTCTATGAGAGAGAAGCTCACTATGTTCCAAATGAAGGAGCTAAAAGACCAAGATTAACTGATTGACATTAGTTTTCAAGTAACATAAAAAGAGAAAGAAAACTCCCTCCCCACCAAAGAGAGAGGCAGAATACCAAATCTGTCAGATGTCCTTAAACTAAGAAAGAAAACCAGTTTCAGTTGTGGGATTCTGAGGCTCCTTCATACCATTTCCAGCATATTCTCTTGGCAACAATAAATGTCTGTCTCCACAGCTAAATTTGTCAACTCGTACTGGTACTCTAAGCTTGTGTTCCCACACTGGGCTGAGCAGGCAGGTATCTGACCCCTCCATCCATCCTTTCTTCTGGGAACAACCAGGGATGACTAGGGACTTACTGCAGCCCCAACTTAGTCCTCAAGGTCAGTATGGGGGCACCACTCTAGTCCTGACCAATCAGAGCCCTTCGCCTAGGTGGTGGCAGGGATTGGTTCACAGATGGGCACAGGATGGAAGTTGGTTCAATCAGGGAACCTCATCACCCTTGCAGGAATGACTGCAGAGCACTGAGCAATTTCTCACCAGACTCAAAGCTGAAGGAAGTCAAGTCTACTTGACTCTCGCTGGAAACCCTCCTCTTGAGGCCAGAGACTAAGGCACATGGGAGAAGGCAGAAATGAGACTCTGAGTAAAATCAAAAATTTAACTGACCCTAAAACCATCCAACTGAACACAGTCCCACCCTTAGACTTATCAATGACTGGAGCCAATTAATTCCCAAACCAGCTTGCATCTATTTTGTCACTTGTAACCAAAAGGATCCTAATTGTTGCACAGATCCTGACCTCAAATTCCTGCTGATGAGCTCTGACGATTATAGCTCTAAAGAAGAGTGCAAACAGGAGGGCCCTCCAGATCCTCTTGCAACAGATGTCAACCTGTCTGTCTGACTAGCCATGCTTCAGCCCAATCAACAGAGAGGAGTCATATAAACGGGGATAAAGACCTTCAAGGGCCACCACAGAGGACATACCACCTAGTCCCCAACCTGATTGGCAGACTCCACTGGTAGGCTTCCCTAAACTATTTAAAGTGCTAATCAAATATTGTAAAATGCTAGTCGCGTAACAGATGGTTACCATCTGCAGTCTTCAAAATTAACATTTGGAAAGAGCACAACTTTGTTTTATTACTTTAAAACCCAAGCAATACTTAGAAACCAACCCAGGAAGTATGGGCGGGAGATTATTTTCAGCTCAATTATAATACTTAGTCATTCTTGGTAATAACTAGCAGAGAATGCATGTGTGGGTCCACTCAGAAGAGCAAAACTAAAAATGTTTTAATTTAATTTAAAGTGTGGGCTTGCTATTATTTAAGGGACAATGAATCTCACAACATCATTGCAAAAAAAAACCAATAAAGTAATGAAACCCCGCGGCCCTGGGAATGCTGGCTTTGCATATCCTGCTGTATGGGCCTGACCTCAGCCTCCTCACCTGTGTCCTGTCTTTGTGAAGGCACCTTTGTCTGCCCAGGCAACAAAACCATCACAGTTACCCCAAACTACTTCTCCGGCAATCCCCATGCCACTGCTCTCGATGGCCTGCTCCACCTCGCAAAGTCCCTCAACTCTGTCCCCTCCTCTCTATATCTGTCAGGACCTCACCCAGCCCATGAATCAACTCCCCTAATAAGTAATGTTCTGTGCTCCTTTGCTTAGCCAGTCATACTTGCAAGAGGGACTCAGGCCAGCTGTCAATCACCACCAACCTCTTTAAGCCAGCTTCTCCCAAGATGATGACAAAGCGCCTTATGTAAAAGATGCCTGTCAAAGGTGTCATGAACACAAAGTGCTGTGACACAAATGTGCTGCATGTAAAAAGCACCAGTGTGAGTACACTCCCTGGAAATTTCTGTCCCCTCGCGCCCTCACGCTGTAAGACTTTGTGCACCCTCCCTCTGTGAAGCTGGTTTGGAACATGAGTTCCCCCTTCTCCAATGACTTGCAAAGCAATAAAGATCTTGCTCTGCCTTATCGAACCTGGTCTCTGTCCTATTTGCTTTCAGTCACCAGACAATTGAAGCTGTCACAGGTAGGAGTCGGTAACATTTCCAATGCACATCCTCAGTCCAGATTCTTGCAAGTCTTCCAACTGCAACAGTCTTCCAAACTACTCTCCACTCAACAGACACAGTGAATCTTTACAAAATTTAAATCTCAGTATGTCATGTCCCTGCTTAAACCCCTAATGCCTACCCCTACCCAGTCACTCACGACAACTTTTCCAAAATGTGGGACAATACCTGAAATTATTTTAAGTATTAAACCAGTATCTTTTTATTGTAATGATTTTATATTTATTTTCATGTGTAATGACAGAAAAAAGTACTATAATTTCAAAGATATGACGGCCTAAAATATTTTTTTTTAAAGGAAAGGTGCAGGCAGGAATGAAGGTGAGTAGGCAGGAAGGCAGGAAGAGAGAGGGAGAAGTATGTTTATATTTATTTTAGTTGTTCACACTGGTTATAGTCCCCCGACTCCTGTCCCAGGGCCCAGGACTTGAACCTAGTGGTATGTGTCTTGCTCCTTTGAAGGCAATTAACCCAACCGCTGCTCCACCAGAACACACCTGAAACACTTTTTAGAAAAATGTGCACAGGCACACCCTGGTAGAGCAATGGTTAGGTTAATTGCCTCCTAAAGAGCAAGACACACACCCCTGGGTCCGAGTCCTAGGTCCAGGGTGAAACAACCAGTGTGAACAACTAAAATGGAAATAAAATGCTTCTTCCTCCTCGATTCCTGCCTGTCTGCCTGCTTACCTTCATTCCTGCCTATACCTTTCCTTTAAAAAAAAAAGTGCATACATCTTTTAATGTATAAATCAAATAAGAATGCAGTTGAAATGTGCATGACAAAAATCACGGAAGTGGTACTGGGTTTCGGAAAGCACTGACCTATGGAATAAAATGCATACTTCTTTTTTTTAAAGGAAAAGTGCAGGCAGGAATGAAGGGAGCAACAGTCAGGCAGGTAGGCAGAACGAGGACCAAGAAGCACTTCAGTTATTTATTTTCAGTTGTTCACACTGGTTGTTCCCTTCTGGGCCCAGGATTTGAACCCAGGGGTATGTGGCTTGCGTCCTTAAGAGGCAATTGACCTAACCACTGTTCCACCAGGATGCATCAATGCATACTCCTTTCCATGGCCTCCAAAGCCCTCTTGATCTGGCCCCTGCCCGCCCTCCTCATCCCACCCCCCACTCCAAAATCCAGGCAAATCAAGCCCTAGGTGGCACCCTCCACCGCCCATGTGTGTTCCTCTGTTACAGTCTCAGCAACGTGAAAGAAATGACCAAATGCCTGGCACAGAGTTAGACTGAACGTAATTTCTAGAGTTGAAATCAGGACCGATTAGAGTATCACCAGGCAGGGGGTGAGGGTGGGTGTGGGGTGGATGGGTGTTTCTGTGTGTTCAGGCATGAGGGTGGGAGGGGGTGTTGCTCAATATTGCGAAACTGGAACAAGCCAGGAGTACTGGGAACCCTAGTGATGGAAAGTGGAACACTAGGACCACTTGCTAGCAATCCTGATCAAACAGGGAGACAGTGATTCACTTAAGGAAGTGTTTACGTGATTATGAAGGCTGACCTGTCCAAAATCTGCAGAGCCAATGTTCCAGTTTGAGTCTGCAGGCTGGAAGCTGCTGTAGAACCAGGATGAGTCAATGTCCCAATTAAAGGCCAGCAAGCAACATAATTCTCTCTTACCTGGGGGAGGGTCAGTGTGTCTTCTGTTCGGGCCTTCAAGTGATTGGGTGAGGCCCACCATATCAGAGAGGGCAATCTTCTTTACTCAGTCTCCTGAGATTTAAACATTAATCTCATCCAAAACATCCTCACAGCACACCCAGAATAATGTTTGAACAAATATCTAAGCACCACATGGCCCCTGGAGCCAGTCTCCACACAGCAGTCACAATGCTTTATCGAGCACCCAGCCATAAACATTCCCACAGCTGGCCATTAGATGATATTGTGAATTATTATTCTAGGCTGCCTGCTCCCATCTGTTATCAGCTCAGCTCAACACAGCACAACAAACAGCTCAGAAATAATTCCATACCAGGTACAAATGGGACACAAAAAGAGAGAGAGATTAACCCCAGAAAGCTGTGTCGATCATTTACCCAACTCCATTCAGGGCATCGAGCATGTCTGGCTCTGGTCTCAGTGACTCAGTCCTAAGACCAAAGAGACGAACACCCTGACACATTACCTCACTCTCCTATCCCACACCTCGGAAGCTGATAGCATGTCTCACTACCTACGGCTCAGCGAGTGATTAGTATGTGCCAGTTAGATGCTGAGAACTTTAGAGTGTTACCTCATGTATCCTGAATGCTAGGGGTAGGTATCCCTTAGCCCATTTTAGAGATGAGGGAACTGAGGCTCTAAGAGATTAAATAACTTGCCAGGGGTCACAGAGCTGGCACATGGTAAGGTCCAAAATCATATCTAGGTCTATTTGATTGCAAAGTCCATGCCTTAGCTGCTTCTAACACCACCTGCTCTGTCCATGTTTGAGCCATCCACAAAATGCAGCCCACAACAGGGTTAAGAACTCTGCCCAGGGCTCGGTCAGAATCAGGTATAAGCACATGTGAAAACACATGCGTTACTACTATCCAGTACTTATTTTCCAAACTTCTCCATGCCTTTCAGAAACCCAAGGACATCATCTGAAGCTTCCCTCTGCATACAGATGAAGAAGAAGGCACACGGCTGATGTTAATTACACAAAGGGGCAACTAAAGAAACGCCTTTAAAGTTTTTTTGAAATCTAAAGGAAAATATAAGAGAATAAAGAAAGCAGTGAAAATAAAAGTCACAAAGAGAATTTCCTGAGAATCAAATGGTATCACATGCACAGACACTGAGAAACAGGTCTACAAGTCGATTTAACCCCACTGTCTGTTTCCTTCACCTATGTCCTGACAAAGGGCACCTAAAAAAAAAAAGTGGGGAAAGTCATACATTTTTCAAAAGAAGAATGAACTACAGAAAAATAACCAGAAAGTATGCCCTATTGAGCAATGAAACAAGCTAAATTAAAGCTGCACAAACCATTGTTTAAACACGCAATTACTCTTCTGAGGGGAGAGGACTTCAATAAAGGGAACACGGTTTTGCTCCTCCGATTTCAGGGTTCCAACTTGCCACATGCACCTTCTCCCAAGTTACAGGTGCGGAACAATCCTTACTCCTCCAGTCCCTCTCCCACATGGCAAGGGTCCAAGACGCCCCCAGCCTTCATGCTGCTGGGCACCACTTTGGTCCCCAGGCCTCTCCATTAATCAAACATCTCCTTCCAGTCCAACCCCCACAGTGCTATCCAAGGACCCTTCCTGAAAAAACCCGCCCTGCTACTCCCCTTCTCCAAAAGCTCTGTGGAGCAGCTCTGCATATGTCCCTCTAAAATCTGACTCTAACTTCTCTTATCAAATCCTTCTCCCACCATCCTTCCCACACCTCCTGCATTGTAGCCACAAAGTGAGCTTGGAGGTTCAGTCCATGGAATTTGGGAGCAGACATCTTGGGTTCAGATCCTGGGTTCACTGCTCCCCAGCTATGGAACCTGGACACATTTTTTTAATTTTCATCTCAGAGTCTGTTGTACATATGTTGCTGGTTCAACTAACAGTATTTCCTACACAGAGTCATCATGAGGATTAAATCATGCCCCTAAGCCACTTAGCATAGTGCCTGACACAGACTATATGCTTCCTAACTAGTCCCTGTTGTTGCTAACAGAATCTCTGAAAAGTACTGTGCTCTTCAAAAATCCTTTTTCCCCAACCCGAATTCTTCACCCTCCTTGAAAGTTAATTGGCCCACAGGAAGATGGCCAGCATAGGGTGAAAATGTTGAGGACACGGGTCATCATGCTGTCCTGTAATCGCTGTCCTGAACCAATGTGATGGAAGAGCACAGAGCAAGTTTTGGAGACAAACAATCCTAATTTAGGAACCTACTTCTGCTATCAACTAACTGTGTGATCTTAGGCAACCTGCTTGTCTGAACTCCTGCTTCCTCCTCTGTAAACTGGGGAACAAAATATATACGGAAGGTAGAGGGGTGGTATAAAGACAAAGCAAAGTAACACAGGCAGTGCTCAGCACCTGGCATCTAGCAGGTGTTTGAACACCTTAGCTTTTCCTACTCTACCTGTGCTCCTTGCTGACTAAGCTTCTAGAGGACAGACACTAGCTTGCATTCGTCACCCCTCCACAGTACCCAGTGCCCGGCTATAACAGCAGCTCAATAAACATGTGCTGCTTGATTCCCATTTACCGGAGAGAAACCTAAAGCCAATAGAAAAGTAACTGTGTTACAGTCTCACAGCCAGCAGGTGGCAGAGCCAGTTCTCAAACTCAGGTCCTTTGGTCCTGAATCCACAGCTCTTCTCTACCCCACCTGCTTTCTCAAAGGCTTTGGAGTCACCCTGAACTTCACATTTTTCAGTTCAAACCACCCTATCATTAGAGCTTAAAATAAATCCTGTGAACTATCCCAGCCAAAACAAACTATTAAAATCATACAAAATGCAAACGAGCTGGTCTCAGAGTAACCAGGAACCTGAGCTGAATCACTGTGGGTGACTCTGCTTTGTACCAATTGCCCTCACAGGCCACAGCACATCACCCTGGTCTAAGGGCAAAGAAGGGAACTAGTGTATTGCTCACTGACTAGGTGTCAAACACTGGGTGTTACTTAATCTACAACCCTATTGCTCCCACTTAACAGAGAAGAATACTGAGGTTCAAGGTCACACAGAACTATCAGAGAGTCACAGCTGTGTTCTGGCCCCAGGGCTCTGCCTTCCTAACTCAAGCTTTTTCTACACATACCCAGGACTTGTCTGTGAGGACCCTTGAGCTGAAAGCTCCTAGTTTATTCCCTTCCTCTCATGCAACCCTTCTCTCTGTCCTGCTTACTGGTCCTCACATGCACACCCCCTCTTCAAGGTGCCCACATGGCTGCCCCCATGTTTCCAGGTCACATTCAAGAAGCCTTCCCTGATCTTTCTATTTTAATTCATGGCCCTCTTCACCACCTGACATAAATTTCGTCGTTTCTGTTTATATTCCCCCACTAGAATGTAAGAGCAGGGAGTTAATTTTGTTCATAGTTGTATTATTAGTACAGGTAGGGCTGTGTACCTGAACACAGTAGCCGTGTGTGTGTGTGTGTGTGTGCGCACGTGTGTGCATGTCGAAACAGTAATTACGCACCATTTAAGTCCATTGATTGGTGAATGGATAAAGCGGTACAATCATACAACATACTTTTGTAATAAAAAGAATGGAAGTAGTATTGATACACACTACAACATGGATGTGCCTTGAAAACATTAAGAAAAAGAAGCCAGTCACAAGCGACCATTATTGGATGAGTTGATTGAAATGAAATGTCCAGAATAGTCACTGTACAGACACAGAAAGATTAGTGGTTGTCTAGGGCTGGGGGGAACCGGAGACTATGGAGGTGACAGTTAAAGGAGGGGCTCCTTTCAGAGGGTCATGAAAATGTTGTGGCAGGCCCTGGTGGAGTAGCGGTTGAGCGCAGTCCACATACATCCCCAGGTACTGGGTTTGCATCCTGTGACCGGTGGAAATACCCAAGTTGAACAACCAAATTAAAGAAATAAAGAGCTTCTTTTTTAAAAAGAAAACAAATGCTCTAAAACTGCAGTGATGGAAACTCAACTGGAAATATACTAAAAGACATTCAATTGTTCACATTCAATGGGTGACCTGTGTTAAAACCAACCAGATTAGTCCTGAAGACTAAGGTGACTTGAAGTTTTGCAGAAACATTAACCAAACGTGAGGGTTACGCCAGCTACGCGTGGTCACTGGGGCTCCAGGCGAATGAACCCGTGGAGGGGCCAAGGCTGCTTTAAAAATGGGCAGACTTAAGCTGTCCCCGGGGGTGTGTGCCAGAAAATGAACAGGTCACTAGCAGGTCCGGCAGCCGGGCTTCGCAGAGGCGGGGGTGTCCCCTGGGCTCCCTGTGGCCCCGCGCCCCTCCGCGTGTCCCCAGGCCTTCTCGGCTCCTCTGAGCAGCCCGGCGAGGCCTGCGACCGGTCTGGGGCTTCCAGGAGCCGCGCTCCAGCGCAGGGCTCTCCCGGGATGTGCGGGGACAGGGCAGGAAGGGTCGCTAGGCTTCCACAGGCCACGCAGGGCCGCGGAGGCCAAAAGCATCACATCCCCAGACAGCCCGCGACACCCCTGCTGGCTCCTGTCCCCGCGCCCCCGCCCGCGCCCCCGCCCCGGTCCTGCGCCGCGCGGCTCACCCGCCTCCACTGGGGAACGTCAACCCCGGATGCGGCGAACGCGGCGGCCACGCGCGAGACTGCGCCTGCGCCCCCGCACCGACGCAGCACTGCCTCCGCCGGGAGATTGTGCACCCAACGCCCCCTGCCGGCCGCGTGTGGGACTGGGGTCCGTTTATTAGGGAATCCAAGATGCACTACCTACTGGGTGCGTGTTCCCTGATCTGACCCCACCCAGATGAAAAAGAAAGCAGTGCTGCTAACCGCCTTCTGTACCTGAAACACCCATTCTTTTGGCTCTTGCTCCCTTGGTTATAAGCCTTGAAGGCAGTCTCTTCCCCCATATTCCTGAATATGGATTAAATGTTAGGTTTGTTCAAGAGCTGTGAAAAGGCTTGCTGGAAGACTTTTCCTAAGCCACTCATGTTGATGACAGGAATTATATTTGGATGGGAATCTGCGTTTTGAGTCATTTCATCAAATTACAGCCCCATAACACCTGTCAAAAGAATAAATATGACAGTAATAGGCTTGCTTCCTTTCAGACCCATCTATAATTATAATTGAGGAAAAGAATACAGAATTTAAACTCAGAGCTACTGCCAATATCATTCTTTGAAAATGAAATAATGCTGTTTTATTAAATAGTCTTTCCCCGCTCTGTAATGTTTAAAACTAAAGTGCTTCTCTTGAATGGGTTTAAATACAAGTTTTATATCATGAAAGAAATAAAGATGAGTCTTTATCTTAAGACAAACATCCTGTTCAATGATGCTGCTGATCTCTCAGCTGATGTCTAAAAAGGAATTAGGTTGTTAGTGGATAATATTGTTTCTGTTCACATATCTCCTCTCTAGGGCTTTTTAAACCTTTTTGTAAGGAAAGGCTGATTTCCTTACACAAACAGACTCCATGTATAACTGATTTAATAGGACAACTTTTTATTATTCTTTTCCTTTTTCTTTCTTTTTTAAGGAAAACATGCTCCTTGGTAACACCTGGAAATCTTTCTCCTTCTGACAAGAAAAGCAAGGATATTTCTTAACAGAAGTGTTTTCGAGGTTTTTCTCTCTTCTGTTTTTCCGTAACTCTCTCCTATCTTTACCCTCTCTCTCTCCTCCTCCTCCTCCTCCTCACCTAACATACTAGCCCTCCTCCAAATTAGATAAATTAGATGGAATTTCCCTCCATGAAATATTCAACCCTTCCATTTATTTTCAATATGTACAGTTTGACCAAATATATCTGAACAATACAGTTGTACCCTAAAATCAGCCCTCTAATTTATACACACATCGTCAGGAGTATATCATTAGTGCAGACACAAGCAATAAGTCATTAAACTTTCAAAGCCCTTATTAGGAATGATCTGTAGTATCGCCATCCATTCCAGTTTTCAGCCTTAGGATCACTTAATATTTTGAAGAAATTTCACAGTTCATTCTCTGGCCTCATCTCTTTTTTGTTCCTAGATTACTGTGCTCCTGCATCACAACCATTGTTATAATACCTACGTCTCATAAAATATTCAAGTTGCAAGCTGTTCACTTCACCTCAGAAAGGCTCCACCTTCAGACTCACGGTGCTTCTTCTGTCTTTACCCACACATGAGATTTTACCTTTCAACAAAGTTCTTTATAAACATCCAAACACCAAGGGAAAGAAATAACCCGAAGTAAGATAGAATTGGACACAATCTCCAATATTTTTTCAAGTCTTATTGGTAAACTAGATATTTAAATAATTGGATTATAAGTCTTTAACTTGACAGCAACCAACTTACAACTGGAAAGGAGAATTCTTTCCAGTCGGAACATTCGCTACAATGATACTAGCCCCATAATCTAATGAAACCCCAACTGTTTTTAACAGATGTCCCTTGACACTGAAATTTTAGCAGATGAACACTCTCATGCTGGACAGTGCATGATTTTTCCAGATAAACAAGGACTTTTTGACTTGAGAAATGTGTCACCCAGGAGTTGACTATCCAGAGGACATGTCCTCGCAGGGGAGTTTATTGGCTTTCCTAAGAAATCCATCACCACATTCGCTTGATTTCTGACATTATGTCATTTAACCTGACAATTGTATTCTTGTAACCAATATTTGTAGGAAAAGATTACCAATCCAGATGCTTTTTCAATTTTAACCTGTTTTTAGATTTCAAAATGAAATGATACATTTGCATCCTCTGATTAAATAAGGCTATTGTCTCAAAGGCTGACCATGTAAATAATTCAAATTAATTCATCACTGTACAATACATTTAATAAGCATAATAAACACTTTGAAGAAAACACTGAGGACCCTGGGTCTTCCCTTGCTCTAGCTCCCCACTGTCTCAGATTTTCCTGTGAACAGAATGAGTGGTACCGTGTTGTTCTCTTCTATTCAAAATATGCAAAGTTGCTATTTACCAGTTTGCAATTTGCATGTCTCAAATCCTGCCAGAACACAGGGTGAGGGGCATGGGGTGACTGGTGAATGTGTCAAAAGGGGACACTGGGGTGAAAATGGAAAATCCAATAACAGATCTTTTCCACCCCTGGGTGCTGAGAAGCATCATCCTCCCCAATTACTCAAGATTTGTTTTTAAGACAACAAAAATATTGGGTATAAAAGGTTACATGAAATCTCAGACATCTAGTGTCTTTTTCTTAATTGCTGGGTTGAAGAAGGGAGATGAGCAAGCATTTCAAGATTTGTGTAAAAAGGAGTACAAGGAGGAATAGGGCACAACTGCAATGCTGCAACATCCACTTGGAGAGTGATTTGCAGTCTGGGTTTCAGCCTTCCTGGACCTCTGTCTTGCGTTGTTTTCTGTAGCTCCATAAATCTAAACTTGCTGACTGGTATAGATCAGTCCACATTGCTTGCTGTGTTCTATAATAATATATTTACAGTGGCCACACATGAGAACACACTGATGATCAGATGTATGTCTTCTCTGAATATGAGTCTCCACTGTTTCATCTCAAAAAATGCTCAGTGGTTCATACTTTCAGATTATAAATAGTATAAACACATGATTGTTTTGTATAAATCATCACTGAAGTGGAACTTTTTGCATAAAAGGTAGACATGCAAGCTGGATGTGTATATAGAGACTTTAACAAAGGAGTAAAGAAGCTTGGGACTTTTTTTTTTTTTTTTTTTTGCATTTGATGGTATTTAACTAAGAGCCACTTTAAAGTTACCTGTTCACAAAATGAAATTTTGTTTCCATAGACTACATCTGTAGAGACTCAAGATGACCACATAAAAAAAATTAAATGCCACCATTAATAGAAATGGAAACTACACAAAATAAGCAACTCTTTTAAATAGGATTACATGGAGGAAAAGGCAAGAGAAGTGGAAGCAGAGAGGAATAAGAAGGGGAGAGGAAAAAAAGAGGGAAAATAAAAAGGAAGGGAATCGAGAATAAGTAGAAATAGGGGGGAGTTATCTGATTTTCTCCCAAAGAGAAAGGCCTGGTAAAGTCAGGTGAAGCAGCCCACCAAAAAGGGTATCATTAATTAAAAGAAACCACTATTTATTTGACTAGGAAATAGGATGCTCTGGTCAATCAAATATGTAGTGAATAGTCACCATCTACTGCAGCAAACATTTGTTGAGACTTCTCCATGTGCAAAACTCCATGTGAACCCTGGGTCATGAGAGAGGCCTCTAAACCTTACCCATTTCTTCCACTTCCACTCTCCTGTCCTCCAGTTTTCACTGGGGGCGCAGATCTGATCTTGTCACTGTCCTGTTCTAGTCCCCTTAAAATCTTCTTAGTGTCTCTGAACTGATATGTCAAACCCCTTATACATCCTGCAAGATCCTGTAGGGTCTGGCCTCTTAGACTTCCCTCCATATCTCCTGTCTCCTATTGAGGCCTCAGTGGTCTTTCAGGCAGGCCCTCAACTACCCCACACTCCTTCCATCCTGCTCCTCTTTTGAATCCCAACTGACAGGTCTCTTCCTCAGCCACCCCAAGGACCCCACCCCCTCAACACTGGGCTAGATAACCCCCTTGTCCCAGATAGTTACCTGTAACTTTCTCCGTGGCTTGCATCACAGTTTATAGCTATACAGACCTTAATTTGGGTTCCTTCAGAAGACTCTGAAGCAAGGATTCAAGAACAAGTAGCTTATTTAGAAGGTGATCTAGAAAACTTTCAGTAAGGAAGTGAGAAGGGCTGCCGGGAAAGAGAAGCTTGTCAAACAAGTTACTGGTGTGGCCCTTGGAGCTTCATCCTGCTGGAGAACCAATGTGGAACACACAGTCAGTGATCCCGCTGAGGGCACACCAGTCCCTGAGTGACCTGAACAATGCTCTCAGGGGTGAGAGCTCCCTAGTACTACTTCTGGCCTCCCAAGCTGTCAGGCAAAGAAAGACAGGTGCTAGCAGTTGGAAGTCACACTGATATATGCAATGGTAAGGCTGAAGAAACTGTGGGCAATGAGTTCTGCTAGTTGAATAAACATCTGCATTTACATATAATGTATATGTATCAATTGTCTTTCCCACTACACCCCATGAGAGCAGAGACTGAGCAGCAGCAGTGCCAGTGACTCGCTTCCTGTGGCCCACCATTAAAATCACTCCCCCTTACCAACATTCCCATCACCCTAGTTCCTGTCACCCCATCACACTCAGAATGAACCGACCATCCTCCTCTTCCCACCTTCACCCAAGCAAATTAATGTTGAAAAAAATGATGCAACATTGCCGCTGGGGATTTACTTCAAATTTATGATTCAAACTCAAAGGCAGGCTGCCTGGGAAGAAAATGACTCTCAGAACTCCCACAGTTCACCTCCACTATCACTCTCAGCTGATAATCACACTGAAAAGCTTGACACGGTTAGTTGAGAACTTCCTCCTCTCCTCACTCCTCCTTGTCTCCTGTTACATGAAGGAAAGCTTCCTTCTGCTTTTGAAAAATCAATCCTTTTGCTAATTCTCTAGATTTTATCTCCTCTGCCTTCCTAACATCTTTACTCCTACAATTATTCCCTCTTTTCTGCTTCATTCATCTCCTCTTCTTCACCTGTTCATTCTGAACAATATACCAGAGTGGTCTAGAAGCCTTGCTACTCAGAATGTGGTTCATGGCCCAGCAGTCATTTGTCTTCCTTGGGACCTGGTTAGAAATGCAGAATCTCCCACCCCAGACCCGCAAAATCAAATCTGCATTTTAACAAGATCCCAACATGGTTCCTAAGTACATCAAAGTTGGAGAAACCCTGGGCTCTTTCACCACTCTCCATCATTGCTAAACTTTTCTTCATTCACTCAACAAATGTTCATAGACCCACCAGGTACCATGCTGTTTTTAGGTTCTGGAGATACAGAAAAATACAATGTAATTGTTGTGTATGTGTAATGTCCTGGTGGCAGAAAATAGCAAAAAGAAAAGGAGACAGAATCAGGCCGTAATTAAGTCCTTTGCAAAGAAATAAAATATGATCATGTGATAGACACCAGATGGCTACTTTAGATTGTTCCACAGAGGTGACATTTAAACTGAGATCTAGATGACAAGAAGCCATCGTTAGAGTTGTCTACACAGTCTGTCTCACTTCTTCACTCATTGGCCCATTGGCCCTTCAGCAGACACAGTCTGCCTCCCTCTTCATGGCCCTGGAGCTGCTCTTAATGAGGTTTTCAGAAGTCCCCATGTTGTGATAAGCAACAGCCCCTCCTAAGCCTTTGGGTCTGTGGAACACAAGGCCCTTCTTGAAAGTTAAGTTAGTCACCTAAGTAACCTTTTCCTTGCTATATGTTGTTCAAGGTCAGCTCTTAGAAAAAAATGAAAGGCCTTTCCTATGTATGGAAGGAGAAGGCTGAGAAGATGAAGGGGAAGAAGATACATGAGATGAATTGTATTCAATTACCAACATGTAATTCCAAATCAGAAAAACATTTAATGTTTTTTAAAAACCTTTTGTTGTGTCAGGTATATCTGGAAATGAAATAGATAACTTTTTCTATCCAGTTCACAAAGGAAAAAGCGTTTCAATATTCCTTCCAGAGCCCTACATTCACTCTCAGGGAATCTGGGCAGGGAGGAGAGTAGTAAGCGATGATGAGGCTTCCCACAGGACTACCAGGCTAAATGCCAGTTCCAACCCAGCAGGGCAGGTTGGTACAGTTGATGTGGAAGAGGGTGAGTGGGACACGATGATGAGATGCTGGGTCTGTCCAGAAAGAACTCGTGGAGAGCGCCTTTTGGTCAGGAACACACAGCAAGTTTATTGAAAGCAGAAACACCAACACCGAGTTGAAGTGCCCTGGGGGCCAGGAAAGTTACATCAAGAGAATGTACACTTGTGTATCACCTGTGCTGCCTGCCTCTCACACAGGTGGGATGGAATCTGGTACATACAGATGCGGGGTGGGGGTTTCTCCTTTCCTGATCATGTCCAGGTTACCTGGAGTAAAAAAAATGGTGCAAGTTATCTAGGGGTTTGTCCTAAATCCAAGTTGCTAAGGTGGGGTCCTTGCTCTTTGGGATCTTTGCTCTTAGAAGTCTCAGGTTTTGCCAGTTCATTTTCTGGTCATATGTCTGCATACTCTCCTACACATTTAAGCTATGCTGTCCCCACATCACAGTCAGGGGCCTGGGTTGAGGGAATGAGACAAATCACTTGCAAGAAACTATAAAATCTCACCTAGGAGATGGAGGCAAGTTATGATTAGCCTGCTGGCGTTTGGAAAGACCTAATTCAACACAGGGAAAGTGGTAGAGGCATCTCAGTGTACAGTGTGCCCAAGTGTGGCTTCATGAACACAGAGGACAGTCTGTGTGTCCATTTACTAACATGGATTGTCAAAATTTCTGACCTAGAGTTTTCTTTTTTAGTACCAAATATTGCTAAGCCCATCAGGAGCACAGAGCACCCTAGTACGTGCTGATGCTTGGTCGGGCCCCTTTGGGATCACAGCCGCCAACGCATGTGGGTGTCATTATAGTCTCTGCCTTGACTTTCTGGCTCTCTGCCTCTGCATCCAGGCTCATTGGTTGGATCCTTGGCTCTCTGAAATTCCAAGGACATGACCAAAGGTAAAGAAAATTCAGAGATGGTTACAGCTTCATGGCCCTACTACACCTTTAAGGAAAGGTGCAGGTAGGAATGAAAGCAAGCAGAGACAGGCAGGCAGGAAGAGAGAGAAGATGCGAACCTGGGGCCTTGGGATGAGTGTGGACTGCATCTGGTGAACTTAACTGTTAAGCCACCAGGGTGCGCCAAAAGAATATTTTTGATGCATGACAATTGTATGAAATGTATTTCCTTGTCTACAAGTAAAGTTTTATTGGAATATAGCAATGTTCCTCCATTTACATGTTATCTGTAACTGCTTTTGTGCTATATTTGAGCCAAATATTTCCTCTTGGCCCTTTACAAAGAGTGCCTGATGATCTTTGGTCTACAGAAAGCTGCGGATGTTTCAGCCTTGGATCCTAGGTTCTGTGTGAATCCCCACACTATTACCTATCGGGCTTTCCTCCACCTTCCTCCCGGAATAGCCATGGTAAGCAACTTGTTCCTTGTTTAAATTTTATGCTGTCTCACCTCTGCATTTTCTTCCTGCTGTTTCCGTTCTCTGGAAACCACACCCAACACACTCAATTTGTTTTTATGCCAATTTTCTCCAACCTTCAAGCAGGGCTTCCTGAATCTCTCAACTATAATTTATTTCTCCACCCTCTTTTTTGGCTGTAATTCTTTCTGTTCTGTCTCATGACACAACAGTTTCCTATTTGCATTAGAATTATTTATGCACATGTTTTATTCCCCCTCTAGACTATAAACTCCTTGAAGAATGCATTGGCTCGTTACAAAATTAGCATTCTGAGAACCCTTATTTGCATCACACATAAGACCTCTTGTCTTCAACAAAAGAGTATACTTATGACACATATAATTGGCACTTATCACACAAATCAATGATAATGGGGAACCAGGGCAAGATGGTTAATTAAAACCCTCAGCAAATTCCTCCAAAATTCATTTTGCCTTCCCTACCATTTTACCAGTGTAATATGTAGTGATTTGTATTAAATCCCCCTCCTCATACTTTGTAGATGTGTAGCTGCATTGACCACCATGAGAGAGTAAAAAGAACAGGAATGAGTAATCCACCAAGTGAACTCCTCAGGCCTCCAGTAATGGAAAACTCTTGGGGCATTCGTTCCTTTCCAGGAAGGGTTATGAGTCTCCGAATCTTCCACCCCCCCGCAGGGCTCCATAAAGATTTGAATCGTGTGTATGCCTTTTGGAACTTAGACATGGAACAATAATTTTTTAGTATGGTCCTGAGGCTCAAAAGAATAAGTGAATTTAAAGTAAAAATATAAATAAAGCCATCAAGTTTCCTGTACATATGTTTGAATAGGCAGGTCAAATAGTCTATTGTAAACATTAATTCAACAAGAAGTGATAAGGAAATAAAATAAATATGAAGAGTCACCCTGCTTGCCAAAGCGACATATGCGTTTGGGATGATTCTCTGCACCCATGACTAGTGTACACAAACATTGTGTTAAACCTCTCCTAATAGCCTCATTTCTCACATGCTCTTCAGAGGAAAAAATGTGATGCTAATTTAAGATGACTTATCCTGCTAAGCACATAAATAAAAAATAGTTCAGAATCCAGAACATGACAGAACCCCCCTTTCACGTCTAATTAGGTACTTTTAATTGGCAATTCAATTGGCAGACGATGTTTCAGGCTGGAGAGAGGAAGGCAGCGCAGACCCCTAGCAAGATACAAAAGCAGAAAAACGGGGCACGTCCAATTGCTTTATCGTAGGTGATGCAAAAATGTGATGGTAGGCATGAAAAAAAGGCAACTATCCATACATCTGGGAAGAAATTAGCAGTGAACAGGGCAAATGCTAGAGGGTCTGAGCATGATTATAAAATGTCATTTAGGAAGATATTTACATTGTTAATTAAGCAATGAAGCTGATAACTGCTACTCTGTAAATTGTGCTAATTACCCCGTGCCTTGGAAGGTTTTCTAATCAGCCAAATCAATAGACTCCTGGTTTATGCTAATAATGCAGTGTCATCCTCCTTCTTAAGTTCTTTGCTTACATTGACTGAACCCAGTACAGCTTCCGCCCACTGTCATGGGCTGAGGCAGCCAGCCTTTGTCTGTCCATCCAGATTGCAGTGATAAAGCTGACCTGCCTTCAGGGCCCTCAGGGAGGAAGCAGGCATCCCATGTACTTTTGTGTTCTATGAGAGTCTTGTGTAACCACAGCCCCATTTACCCCAAACAATTAGAAAAATCACATAATCAGAAGGGCTACACCTAGATTCAAGTCTCCATTGACTTGACTTGACAGCTTGACCTTGAGACAATTGTTTTGATGGTCATGACTGTAGACCAAGTAAGACAGTCAATACAGTGTAACTACTGAGTGGACTTTTAGGGTTTTGTTGCTCTGGTTTTCACTGAATTCAGTGATGGTTAGTATGAATAGACTGGTCTTTTGAACCAGAAGAAGCTCACTGCTGTGTCTCCCAGCACATCATCAGCCTCTCCGGGGCCAGAGCATGACAATAAGGGATCTGAAATAAGTCATAATGTGTTCCCTTGTGTTGGCTCTTAGTCATCCACAAAGAATGGGGAGAGAGTGTGCAAAGGACATCTAGAAATAATTTATTTACCTCATTGCAATCTGGTTTCTATCTCCTGCATCAAACCTCTAACCTCAACAACTGGTAGTCAAAGTGACCTACTTTAAAGATTGACTTATTGCTTTCTCTCTTGTTTCTTTGTAGGTGTCTTAATGAATAGTCAAAATCCCTCTTGCAGGGTAGAAAAAAAATTCGCAAAGGGCTTGGGTAATTTATGGACTGATGGTCTGTCTCCAAATAACGGAACCCCCAGATGACTGAGACAACACATGAACTTTAAGCAGCAGCCAAGTCAGGGCTTAGAGGTGGAAAAGCCAAGGTGAGAGAGACTCAGAGGCACAATTAGGATTCGAAACAGCTGGGATCCATTTATTCACTTGAGAAACAGACTCCTTCTGTGTGCCTCCGCATGGGGCTTCCCAGCTTTCATCGCTCGTTCCTCAGCCCCCGCCTGCAGCAGAGCCTCTGAGTTCAAGGCCAACTTATGTGCTGGGCTTTGGGATGGGGCCAATTTGTTGAGTTGTTTCAGTGCTTTGATGTGTAAACTAATTGTCCATCATTGTGCTCTAATTAAACCTAAGTGGTGCAATGGATTTGCTGTCATAGAGGCCAGGGCCCTTCCTGGATTGGAAGAGGGAGAGGCAGAGTCTGCTGAAAGCAGCCTTGCCCCCAGGAGAGCAGAGAGCAAGGAAATGCCAGACATGAATATGAAAGGAGTTGGAAAACCTGTCTTGGTCCAGGAGATTGGAGAAAATACAACAAACCAGAACTCGGGTGAGATTGGGTCTCTGATTTCCTGGGTGATAAAGCCCTTGGCATGAGCTTCTAGACATAACAAGTTCTGGTCAAGTGGTTAATCACAAGGTGACCTTACTGTTTGCCATGGTAACAGAACTCTCTGGGGCCAGCTGGCCTGGTATCATCAAAATGTAACCCAATTTTACAAGGTGAGTGAGCGACGTTCACCCCTCCCTGCAAACCAGATGACCAAAACTTCCCAGGAGTGCAGCTCAGAACTCTTTAGAAAACATTTATCCTCGTGACTATTTTCTCCTCGCCACCCACACCTATATTTGCACTCTCACTCAAACAGGTGCTTCTAAAGTGATGAAGGGGATAGTAGGCCCTCCTTATGAAGGAGAGTCAGAGGGAAGGGGAGATGATGGTGGTGGTGGTGCAGTTGACATGTGGCACATCACCTGATCCCAATCTAACTCTTCCCTGGCTCAGATACATCACCAGAAGACAGTCGAGATGTTTATGTCTTACTGCTCTAACATTTTGTGAGTCCTCAACATGGATAATGCTGATTTATTTGCGCTGTTGACTCAATGTGATTGATACATCCCATTCCATAGAGATGAGGTAATGGCATAATGAAAAACTCTTCTCAGAGCGTCCTAGTGGAGCAGCTGTTGGGTCAATCACCTCTGAAGGAACACAAGGCCACATACCTCTGGGTTCAAGGCCCGGTCTGGTGAGGAAACAACCAGTGTGAACAACTAAATAAAAATAAAATCAAAATGCTCCTTCCTTCTCTGCTCTCCTGACTGCCTACTCACCTTCATCCCTGCCTGCACCTTTCCTTAAAAGAGAAAAAGTTCTTCTCTTCTTTACCCATGTATTCACTCAGCAAATGCTGATCGAGTGTCTAGGTGCAAGGCACACTGTAAGATCAAGGCTATGCGAGATATAGCTCGGCCATGTGAGTGAATTCTTACCCTCAGAGGACAGGTAAGAGGACCACACATGATGCCATAGCTGTGAGTAATTCAGCGGTAATGTACCTTAGATAGAAAGAAAAAAAATGTTAATCATTTCATATGAAATTGTCCAGAAAGAACAGAAAGGCGTTCTAAGACAAGGAAGTGGATCTGACATCACTACCTGTCCCTGCCCTCCCCAAAGCCACAAACCTGCTCTCTCCTCTAATAAAAGAAGTTTTAGACTTAGATGGTTATGCAGATAAAAACCACCTGTCTCCCTTGTTGCTAGATCTGGTCACACGACTAGATCATGTAAGTACGATGTGGTAGATGTGGTGAGTGCTCCTTCCACATTGCACCTCACAAAGAAAGCAGCCTGTCTTCCCTTTCTTCTTTGCCCTTCCTGCTGACTAGACCCCAGATGTGGTGGCAAGTCACCTCCCACCATGCAACCAAGGCAACTTACTAGAAAGGATGGAGCAACAAGCAAGCAAGACCCTGGCTACCTCCAACAGTGATGGCACCATATCAGTTTGGATTCTCTACTGTCACTCCTACTTGGACACAATACACTGTTCTATTCAAATCCCTGCTCTATTGACCTCTGCTGTTTCAGGCCTATCCCAACCAATATACACACACCAAGTAACAAAGAGCTGCAGAGGAGAGGAAAATGATCATTGAAAATATTCAACTATTCCACCCCAAATTCCCTTGTGTGTTCATAACTGTTTTGTCTTTGGAGGGTCAAAAATAAATAAAGTTCCTGACTTCAAGGAAAAAATACACATCAGACAATTGCAATGCAGAAATAGCCATGATAGAAATAATCATAGGGTGTCATATGCGAATGGGAAATGAACAACTATTTCGGCCTAAAGGAATCTGGCCTCTAACCTGGGTCTGGAAAAACCAGGTTGGATTTCAGTGGAAAAGAGTGGAAGAAAAGCTGTTAGAGGCTCCCTCTTTCCCTGATTTGCAGCAGCCCCCCTACCTGGAATTGCTGCAGAGAGGGTCTCTCCCCCAGGTCCTGACTGCTCCTGTGGGGCTTTAAGCAAGTTATTTATCCCTCCAGTCCTCATTTTCCTCATGTGCAAATGGGAATAGAAAGTGTCTGGAAGAATTGTAGCTGTAGAATAAGATAGAGTTTGTAAAAAATATATAGTAGAGTGTCTAGCACCAAGGCAATTTCCTTTTTAAAATTAGTATTTGTCAGACTTCCTTAACTCTGTCCATGTTAGCATTTATTAGAAACTGTAAAGTGCAATACTGCTCATTCATGTTAACTCCATGCTGAAGAGCTGGGAAGATTCTAGTAGATAGAGCTTAATAATGATTTCAGATTGTGATTATCGTTAGTGCTAAGCGGGTTGAGTGTGTGAGAAACAGATGGGGGAGTTGCTGGTCATTTGTGAACCTCATTTACAAAGCTGGCTTATTATTCAGCCTTTAAGAATTGCCAGATTGGACCTACAAAGCAAAGATTCTTGTCAGCAACCCTAGCTGGAAAAAATAGATCATCTGTTTCCTGAATGCCTCCTAGTAATATTTTGCAGAGAAAGGAGATAAGCATAGTGTTTACAATTGCCTTGAGCCCTCCCACACCATCCCTCCTCCGCCTCCTTTCACCCACCCTATAAAAGCCTGTTCCTGCCCTACTCTTTCTTAAGGCAGTAAGTGGCACCACCATCATCCAGGAGCCAACGTCAGAAACGCAAGACTATTGTCCATTAATCTCTGTCCATTTCCCCCCAACGGATCTCTTAAACCATCCTCTTCTCTCATCCCACCACCAGTTTAGTCCAAGACACCCTCGTCTGTTGCTTGGAGCCATGCCCTTTGCAGAATGATTTGCATTGGCATTTTTTGGGCATTTGCTAAAAGCAGAGTCTCAGGGTTCCACCATAGCCATGGGGAATCAGGATCTGCATTTTGATAAGATCCCCTGCTGATTCATCTGCATGTTAAAGTTTGAGAAGCACCCAGAATACTGCAGGAGCCTCTGAACTGGTCTCTCTCTCTCCTAGTCCAGCCTAACCCATTGGTCTGGGACTAATCTGCCAATTCCCACACCACTCGCAGATTTTTTTTTTTTTAATTTTACCACGACACAGGATTGTGGTTCCAATTTCTTAGATTCTTTTTTTCCACAAAACAATAGCAAGATTTCTTATTTCCTCCCTGAGCTGGTAAGGGAAGGTAGGTTAGGTCATTTCATTGGAAGATAGGGGACCCCTTTCAGGTCCTGCATTTATGAGGAGGTTTCAGTTCTAAATCCCTTTTTCAGGTGGGCCAAACCTTGTCCCCTGCCCCAACACAGGCATGAAAACTCCAGTCCCTAGCCATTAGAGTTTGTGTTCTGAAATGTCTCCCCAGACCCACTCCTCCCTTCAAGCAACCATAGTCCACCTGGAGTCTTCCTGCTCTAAGTTCCCTCTTTGTCTCTGATGCCAAGATTATTTGCTTTTTTTTTTTTAATCAAACTCAGATACATAGCTCAGTTTCATTTGGTTTACCTTGTTTAAAAATGAAAGGTATTTCTATGAGGGAATGGAAGGAGAGTCCGTGGTGGCCCAACTTATCCTGTTACTAGCCATAACCACCTTGTTAAAAAACTGAAGTCAGATCATGCTGCTCCCCGTTTAAAATGGTTCAGTGGTCTCTCTTCACATTTAGGACAAAGTCCAAAGCACTGATTAGGCAGTCTGGCCCCTGCCTGCTCAGTCTTCAGCCATTTGCACCCAGACTCAGGGCTATCCTTTCTGTATCTCTGAGGTCAAGGGCTTTCCAGCCTCAGGGCCTTTGCACTGCCTTTGATCTCTGCCTGGAAGACTTTGCACCCCATTTCACACAGTTCATTCCTTCCATTTTTTCACTTGTGGCTAAGATGTCCCCTCCAGCCACTACAACCAGTGCCTTCCTTCCCAAGTCACTCTGAGGTGGCTACTCATCACAACCTATAATTATCTGGTTCATTTTTATGTTTGCTTATTTACCACACATTGTTTTTTCTACAATATAGTGAATTCCATGAGGTTTGGACCCTTGCAGTTACTCATATTTGACGATTAAAGTTGTTGAAAGAGTCAGGGTCTAGAGCTTTGCTGTTTGGTAGGACAGTCACTAAGCACATAGGGTTTCCAAGAGCTAGAGTGTTCAAACTGAGTTGTAAACTCCACACTGGTTTCAAGGACTTAACGTGAAGAAAAGAATGTGAACTATCTCACTAATACAGTTTTATATTGATTACATGTTGAAATGAAACGTTGAAATGAAATGCTATTTTAAAAGGGTTAAAAAAATGATTCCATCTTTAAAATAAGGCTACTAGAGAATTTTAATAATGTATGTGGTTCATGTACATTTATACTGGACATCACAGGTGCAAGAGTGAAGTGCCTGGAACCAGCAGTGATGCAGTACGATTTGAACTAACATCTTGTTTCAGTTTGCTCTGGTAACATTGGATACCTCCAGGAAGAACGGTAATTTGGGAAGCAATTCATTCTGCACTGAGCGACAACTGAGCTCATTCCTGACTGTGTTGAAGGATGGGCAATCTCACTGGGGAAAAACAAACAGACTCATCAGGCTTTGTTCTTAATGCTACTCCTAAATGCTGGCGACATTCCTGCTGGGTCCAGCCTCAGGGGAAACAGTGGGGAACTGATTGACAGCCATTAAGAAAATGGAATTGAACATCTCAGATCAGACATCAAGGCAGAGCCTTTATCAAGCAAGCATCAGACCTTGTCAGCTCTCCAGCTAAGAGGAAGGCTTGCCTCTAGGACCTTCGCAGCTTGTGATTTTATGACAATCTCCTATCCTGTTTAATATTCTGAGATTGGAATTGTAAAAAGACATTATTGTGTACCACTGCCATTCATTAGCCATGTGAGTAAATTAACCTCTGTGTCCCTCAGTTTTCTCATATGTAACGTGGTGATGATAATCGCACCCACCTCATAGAGTTGCTGTGAAGATGAGATAAGCTTCAAGCAAAGCACTTAGAATAGTGCCCAGTACACAGTATAGTCAAAGGAGATAAATTATTGCTCTTATTAAGATTTATGTTTCATCTAGGAACTTTCTTTTTAACCAAGAGTCTTCCTAAAGCCAAAAATCTTCAATTAAACCCTAAAAATGTGATACTTTATCCCCTCACAAATCTAAGAACCATTTCTAATACTGGTGATGGGCTCATCCTAGAATACTTTGCAAAATGAGTTTCAATCTGAAAATTGGTTGCTGGTCCTTTATTCATATTGCTGTCAATGGTACTTTACCTTTTTAATAGCACTCCCAATAATCTTTTGGGAAATAAAAGCTCCCCTCCTTTTCTGTGGGTGGCAGTTTTTAAAACCCCTCCAATTTGCTAGGTCCTCAATAGATGGTAGACTTTATTACTAATGGTAAGAAAGGGTATTATTCATGCGATGTCCTGTATACCCAGCTCTATTCTAAATAATGTATACATATGAATTCATTTAATTTAATCCCCTGACAGCCCTATGAGTTGGTAGCATTATTTAAGTGAGAAACTGGAGACCTAGAGAAGAGAAGTAAGTTGCCCAAGATCACACAGTTATGTGGTGAGCCAGCATGCAAGTAACTGCCAGTCTGAATCAGGGCGCTGCTGAGTGGTCTCCATAGCAAGTAGACTCCTACTGCCTCTAAAACTCTGAGCTCAAGTGTGCCCTGCCTTGTCACTTTAAGTAAAACGCCACCCTTTCCCACAAATACAGCCAGACTGAACTGCCAACATGTTTTAGAAAAATATTTCAGGGTAGAATATCACACCTCCACCACACTCACTCATCCACTATCACCCCACTACCCATGATGATAAAAAGCCAGCACCTTTCTATCTAAGAAAACTTGGCGGAGGTCCTACACATAAAAAATAGGTCCTTCTGCCCACTTCCATCAGAAACCTCACACAACAACTAGACTTTCCAAGTGGAAAATTGTCGGAGTCAGAAATTAAATCACTCGTCATTAATCATGGTTTCCCTGGAATGGATGACTGTATAATGTCCTAATCAAAAAAGTTAGAATCACGTTTGCATTTAGAGAAAGTCTTGTTAGAAAAGAGATGAGAGGAAAAGCAGACTTTAAGATTATGGGTGCTTCTCCCAAGGCCAGTCATTACTGTTAAGGCAGGCAGCCAACAAGTCTAAAATTGCCAAATCTTGGTGAAGTCCAAAACTCTGGAGATGTCCCCTTGTGTTAGGGACCCCTAAATTCTACTTCACTGTGGCCATGAAAGGCATTCAAGCAGCTCCCCTGCCAATCTGTAGTTAGCTGGAACCACCTTCCAGATGGTGATTGGGTTTTTGTTTGTTTTGTTTGCTTTTCAAGAAGACAATGGAGATGTAATAGTCTGTAAAATAAAGTGCCATGATAAAGATGTTTAAAATCAAGGGTAGATGCACCCTGGTGGAGCAGCGGTTAGGTCAATCACCTCCAAAGGATCACAGGCCACATACCACTGGGTTTGAGTCCTAGGTCTGGGGGAGATGTGGGGGAAACAACCAGTGTGAACAACACTAAATAAAAATAAATAAAAATGCTTCTTAAAAAAATGCTTCTTCCTCCTCTCTCTTCCTGCCTGCCTGCCTACTGGCCTTTATTCCTGCCTGTGCTTTTTCCTTTTAAGTAAATAAATAAATAAATCAAGGGTCAAGGATTTCTTACTGTGAATACTTTGAGCACAAGGTAATTCCATGTGGCAAGTGCTGGTGATTAAATACAAAATACATAGGGAAACATTTTAACTGCTACTTCTCTTGGAATGAGAAAGCTCTCCCATAATTCACAGGTCATGCTTGGGCACAACTGTGAAGTATAAACATCTAATCTTTGTAGAACTTTATTTTTTTCTCTCTAACACCTCTTGTTTCTCCCTGACATCAGGTTTTTTTCTATTCGCCCCAGAAATTGGCTTCTGGGGGCCTCCCATTTAGAGCTCAAGATTGCTCTACTGGACAAGCGGCTCCTCATTGTATAACATAGTTTGCCGGTGTTGACTCGCTTACAGTCAATTTCAAAAGCAACTCCTGTTCCAGGCTGGCATGATCTTAGACCCTGAGGATTAACTCAAAGGTGCTTGAATGACTCTGGTTACTCGCTGAGGTTTGGCATCTCTCTTGTCTTTATCTATCAATGTCACGGTCCAATTAGGGAGAGAAATGAAATAGGACAAGCCAAGGGCAGGCTTTCTGGGAGCTATGCCAGGCTGGCGAAAAGAGGCAGTGTGCCTGCAGGAGGTCACAACTGGGTCAGAGACAGAGAAAGAGGTGTATGCAGGGACCGAGGTGGTGCTTTGAGTCCAAAGGCCGGAACTAAGGTCAGAGGTTGGGGAGGTAAATTGGAGTCAGTGTTTAGAAATCCAGCAGCAAAGATATTGGTCTAAGCATGAGATCCAAGTCAGTCACAGAGAGAAACTGATTTAAATGCACCCACATCTCCCAGGCCTAGAGTAGAGAAAAATGGGATGAATGAATGGTATTAGAGTGTGTTTCTCTGGTTTTCATCCCTCTCCACTCCTTCAGAGCCATAAGACCCCTGCAAAACCCAATGGCCTAGTTATTCCCAGGAGTCCAGAGGGATTCTAAAGTGGTGGTCTCTCTGTGTGACTCAATCTGTATCAGAGTTATTCAGGTGTCAATGCAAACATCACCTCCTCCATGAAGTCTTCTTTAACTACCCACTTTCAAGTAGACCGCCACCTCCCACAGTCATTCTTCACAATATTGATGACAACTTAAAGCTCTCTTGACTTTCCACTTCTTAGTTGTATGCTTCCTGCTTAGAACATTGACTCCGGGGCTTAGAATAGTACCCAACACCTAGTACTCACTTGATCATGATCAGAAATGATCCAGACAAGAGTAGAAGAGCAATTGAACTAAGATCATGCCATGGAGAGGAGGAGATTTTTAGGAAAATGTTTAGAAGGAGGAATTAATGGTATTAGGTGACCATTTAGATGTGAAGGTGAGGAAAAGGAACAAGAAGTTTAAACTTGCAAGCCTAAAGGGAGTGGTGTCACTCACTCTGACAATGTGGTTAGGAAAGGGGCATTCCTGGTAGGAAAGATGATGAGTTCGTGAAGAGCCTTTGGGATGTCGGAATAGTGACATCCAGCAAGGATTAAAATACAAGGATCTGAGCATCAGAGATAGGTGGAAACTAAAGGTTTGGATCTGAAAAGAATCTAAGATGTGCCGTTGAAATTGTGAAAGAAGATGACATCACTCAAGGAAAACATCAAAGGAAGGGTTATAAATTCATATGGTTCAGGAGAGCAGGAAACTAATTTAGATGAATGAAGTAGCACAAGTCAAAACCATAAAAAGACACACCTCTGTGGTTTGGGTGGCTAAGGTACAGGCCATGTAAAGCCCAAGCCAGTGGGGAAACAACGCATAAAGAATGGTGGTTACTGCAGTGAGAATTTAAGAAAACATGACATGTCTATCGACAAAACAAGTCTTGAGGGGGGTCATTAATTGAGACCCCTAATGTACAAGAAGAAGATGGTCTGTGCCACTAGACCCTGAGAAATTCAACATTTAAAAGGAGGGATAGAATGAAGATTCTGCAAATGAATCTGAAGAGGAGAAATATGGGGGATGGGGAGGAAATCCAGGAGAAAGTCATGGTGCAAAGAAAGCACAGTCAACATCATCTAATGCTTTAGGTAGGTCAAGTGGAGGAAAATTCAAAAGGGGTATTGAATTGAGCCAGTGGACATTCACTGATGGCCTCATCAGGAGAAATTTCCATAGAAGAGGGGCAGGGGCAGAAACTAGGCACAGTTCAATGAGAAACTGGTGGAACATAAGGATGTAACAAATAGAATTAAAAAGCAGCAAACAAAAAACTAAAATTTTAAAAAGAAAATAAGGATGTGAGGTTGTGTAAGAGGATGTATCATCCTTTCAAGTTGTTTCATCAGTGAAGCAAATAAGGAGGACCTAGTCATTTCAAATCGGGATATACAACAGAAATGAGCATGGTGTGCATTAAAGATGCAGAAAAATTTTGTGGTCTTTTCATTCATAAACCCTGGAAACTAAATTCTGTCTTGATCTGGGATGGTTGTCTGGGCACATACATATGCAATAATGCATCAAGTTTACACTTAAGAGGTATACACACACGAGAAGTATATAAACTATTCTTCAGTAAAGAGAAGCAAGAAGAAAGAGAAAGGATAATAGACTGAGGAGGAAACTGGGATTCTCTTCTGGAACCAATTCAATTCGCACGGTAGGCCTAACATCCCAAAGAAAAAAAAGCTGAAATGAAATAAAGGCTATCACAAATTATGTACTAGTTACAAAGGGAAAGTGGTAACTATATAATAAAAAAAACACAAATAACCAAAATTAATATCACTAATGCTGGAACAAAATGACTTCCATGCCCTCTGATAAGATGTACCAAGAACACAGTGTCACTTCAGTGATAGTTCTGTCAAAAATGTGTGACCTGAGTTTAACCTTAAGGAAACACTAGACAAGCACAAATTTAGGTACATTATATCACATAACTGATCTTTAATCTTCAAAAATGTCCAGATGATAGTGTTCGAAGAACTGTATTCTACATTAAAGGAGATTAAAGGAACATGACAACTTAATTCAGCATATAATCCTAAAATTGATTATATATACACTGAAAAATATACATAAAGTACATTATTGCGATAATTGGAAATAATGTGAATATGAATTGTGGATGAATTATCTTGTATCAGCATAAACTTTGTTGATTTTGATAACTACTGTGGTTATGTGGTTGTCCCTAGAAGACATACACTGAAGTATTTAGGAGTAAAAGGGACATGAAGTTTTCTACAATTTTTTAAATGCCCAGCCTGTGGTCATCACCCAGGTTTGCAGGCTCCACGTGGCTTGCACCTTAGCTGCCCCAGCCACCCAAGCCTCAGGCCAGACATCCCCCACTTTTTAGTGGTTTGGGAGAAAATGCAAAGAGAAAGTGTGTGAGTGTGTGTGTGTGCGTGTGTGCAAGAAAGAGAGAAAATAAATGGGACAAAATGTGAACAACTAGTGAATCTGAGTGAAGGTTCATGCAAGAATTCTTTGTATTATCTTTGCAGGTTTGTAATTACTCAAAACAAAAGTTTTTCTTTTTATAATCTGAAGAAAACGTGACAATTTAATAAGCAAAAGCAATAGTCTATATAAATATTCTTTTAAGTTTTTATTTTTTTTAATAAGAAGAATGTGACTATCTGTCCTTTTGCAACGCAAGCAGAGGGCCAAGGCCAGTTTGTGAAAGACTAAGGAAAGTGAACAACATTCCGACCCAGGGTAACATGCCTTTCCCAACTTGAATCAGGGCATGGGAGGGACACACTTGTCTCAGCATATTTGGGTAAATGAGAAGAACGCACTAAACAGTAAAGGACTGTGACCTCAGTTTGAGGGATTTCGTAGCAACCTACTATGACAGTGTAGTGTTTTTTTCAGTAATAATAGTAAAAAGCAAAACAAAAACCCTGCAACAAGAGATAAGCTGTGTTTATTCTGAAGGGGCACATATCAGAGCAGTTAAGGTCACGAGTCTGAGCATTTGTTTGGGGCTCAAACCCTGCCTAAACCACTATCAAATAGATGACCGTGAGCAAGTCCACTCCATGCCTACGGGCCTCTGTTTGCTCTGTCTTCTAAGCAGGCTTTCAACAGTACCTATTTTATAGAGCTGCTGTGAAACATAAATGAGGCACTTAGCACTGCTGGCACATAGAAAGTGCTCAATCGTAGAAACAAAAATTTAAAAAGAATCATCCTGAGTCAGATGTGTTCATAAAATTGCCTAAGGGCTGAAAAATTCCCTAAGAATAACTTACCATGATGTTTGTTGAATGTTTCTTCCATGCCAGGCACATAGAATACTTGATCACATTTAATTTTCACAAGCACCCAATGAGATAAGTATTAGTCCCATTTTCCAAATGAGAAAATAAGAGCAAAATGGCTAAGTTACTTGCTGAAAAGTCGCTCAGCTAACAAGAGTTGAACCCCCTATAGAGAGGTAAGGAAACCCAGTTTGGTTCAAAGGCAAAGAGACGAGTGGTAATGTGAGTATAGCAAGTGTCTGTCTCCATGTTGGTCTGTTAGCTGGTTACCTGGAAGTTCCCAACTCTGCTTAGGGATCAAGTAAGTTCCAGGATCAAGCAAGCTGCAATGCCTTTTGAAGAAAGTCCATAAAAACTATTGCCTAAGATAACCAGCCTGGGTTCTAGAAGCTTAGACTACAGCAATGACTCAGAAATGGATCTGCTGCTGCAGAAAACAGGACCCTTGGCATAGCCCTAGCAACTCTCAACACTGAGCACCGGCAGTCTCAGCACAGATCTGGCAGGCATCGGCAGTCTTGCATTTCTCTGTTGGTACTAGTAGGGAAAACCCAGCGATGAGCTGGAACTGGAGAACAGGAGTATGGAGTTGGGACAAGGGGTGCCGGACAAAACGACCAGACCTATGGACACATATACATAGTAACACCACAGTCAGGGACTCCCATCACAATAGGAGAGTTATCAGTCAGAGGTTAGACTTCCCAGAGGAGCAGGAGCATCCTCCTCTCTAGAGGAGGATGACTTTTTGGTAAGAGGACTTTATTTTTTATGCCTATGCTAAAGTGGCTAGAAGATTGATTTGAGTTTACATTTAAGAGAAAAAAAATTATTTTAAAGGAAAGGTTCAGGCAGGAATAAAAGCAAACAGGCAAGTAGGAAGAGAGAGAAGGAAGAAACGTTTTATTTTATGTTTATTTAGTTGTTCACACCGGTTGGTTCCCCTCTGGACCCAGGACTTGAACCCAGAAGCAAATGGTCTGCTCCTCTGGAGGCAAGTGTCCTAACTGCTACTCCACCAGGGCATGCCTGAACTTTCTTAAGACACATCCATAGACCTTCAAATGCACAGACTCTTGCTATTTCCTCGAAGATGTAAAATCTGCCTGCACAAATAGCACTTCCATTCTTCTATTTATTTTCTGCTGGTTGGTTGGTTTTATTGGCTGGTTGGTTTTTGAGAGTGATATGATGAAGAATATTAGTCAGGAATGAGGCACAGGTCCCAAGTGGGTCTTGGTACCATGGGCTATTAATTTTTCTGTGCTTTAATTTACTAATCTGTGAAGTAAAAGGACCTGAATATATGACTGGGAGGCTCTCTCCAGCTCTGAACTTCTAGTTCTGCCTCCATGTTACACCTCTCTAGAGACCTAAGATCTTATTTAATCTCTCACAGCTTCCTGGGTTTCTGCCATTCAAATCCTCTTTTTAAATTTTCCCTTAAATGCTATACATGTGCTTGTGGAGTCATTAAATATTTGAAGGAATAACAGTATCAATTATAAAAGCTCAAGAAAGTGAGAAGAAATGTATGTTTTATAAGCCAAGAAATGTTTGGCGTGTTTTTTTTTCACCCTCTGCCTTGATCTCAAATGTGGGTCGTTGGGCTTCAGATGGTCTGCAGTGTAGCTACCTCAGTCACAAGGATGTGCCTGAGAAATGTTTCTGAAAGCTATAATGTTTCTCTAAAATACATTACAAATATGAACAGTTTCTTATTCTGGCAGGAAATTAATATTTCTATCATTTTCCACCCCATTTGCCTGCAACGGCCCCCTATTGTCATGTGGCAAACTTCAGGCCAGGTGAGATGAACTCACCATTTAACTGAAGGTTGTTTCTAGACTTGGCAGAGGAAGCATTCCAGAACCGATCCTTTGTCAGCTCAGCCAGACCTACAGCATCACCCTCCTACCTGTCCCTTTGATAAGGGTGACTGGTACATCCATGTCTTTGTTGATCATGTTTCTGAGTTTCCAAGTAGAAGTGGTCAATGCAATTAGATGCTAACTGTCCAAATGTAAGTTAGAACCTCAACTGAACAGACACACGTCCTGTTCAGGCTTTGCCCACACAGAGCAGACTTGGGTGTCCAAAATGCCATCTTTGGAACCTCATACTGGTCCATGTTCTTAGTTGCATCAGAAACCAACTTTGAGTGATTAAAGTAGATGAATTTATTAAAGGATATCGGTGGCTCATGGAATCTCTGGAGAAACCAGTAAGCTGGGTTTGAAGACTGCACATAGAGCATCTAAGTTATACTTAGAAATGACTTGAGATGACTAGGGAGCTGGCATTTTTTATCTTTCTTGGGTAGGTGATAGACTCCACTTCCTCTAAAACTCATTAAATGGAAAATGCCTCAAACATCAAAACAGGGTTCAGGAGTTGGGACCCCAAAGAGAATAATAAATGTTCGCTCTAGTTTCAGCCTCTGATTTTTTTGCTATCTCCGAAATGTTTTTCTTCTCTAGAAGCCTCAAAATTATACTCTAGAGTATTATAGGTGTATTGTTCACTCACAGGGCATTGTTCAATACAGTAATATTTATTGAACACCGATCTCATGCCCAGAAGATCCAGTTACAATATTTTAATCTTTAGAACAACTTTACCATATAGGTAAAGTCTCATTATCTGCAGCCTTACCATGTAATATCTTACATTCTCCACAGATAGGTTTAATAATTATAATGGACTGAATTGTGTCCGCCTCAAAATCCTTATGTCAGTACCTCAGAATGTGACCTTATTTGATTGAGGTTAAGGTCTTCACAGAGGTAATCAAGTTAAAATGATGTCATGAAGATGGACCTGAATCCAAAATGAGTAGGTGCCCTTATAAAGGGGGACATTAGGAGACATAGGTGCACAGGGAGAATGCCATGTGACTATGCAGGCAGAAATTGGGGTGAGGTTTACAAGTCAAGGAGCATCAGAGAGCGCCAGCACATCACAAGAAGCTAGGAGACAGGCATAGAGCAGTCTCTCAAAAGAACCCACCTGCTAACACTTTGATCGCAGACTTCTGATCCCCAGAACTGGGAGACGTTACATGCCTGCTGTCTAAACCACCCTGTCTGTGGTGCTTTGTCATGGCAGGCCTAAGTAAAGAGTAATTCACCAAGATTCTCATCACTACTGAAAATCAGAGCCAGGTTTGAACCCAGAACTAGCGAGTTCCAACATTGCAGTTTCTTCACTGTGACTAGATCACACTTCCTCTCTCAAGAAAAATTTGGGATTGCTATAGCCTAGACTTAATGGTGCTCCAATATTTTAAATTGAAGAACCTAAACTGGGCAGGAAAGATGTCATTTGGGCCATGTTTAAGGTACCTGAAGTTATCCAGCTGAAGACAGGAATCTGATGTTCAGGGAGCTATCCAGGCACCAGAGACAGAAGTGTTTGGTGTGCCCTGGTGACCTAGCAGTTTAGTACACCACTGGCATAGTCCATATGTATATTATCCCAAGGTCCCAGTTCAAGACCCAAGGCCAGGGAACAACAAAAGGAACAACTAAATAAAATAAATAGTGCTTTTGCTCCTCTCTCCCTGTCTACCTGACTACTCACCTTCACTCCTGCCTACACTTTTCCTTAAAAAACAAAACAAAAAGTTCCTAGTATATGGGTAAAAACTGAAATCCTGAGTGTGAATGAAATCATTCAGGAAGAGCACAATGAATAAAAGCTAGTGGACTGAAGATGGACCCACCCTGACACACACAACTTTCCAGGAATTATTCGATGGTCCACAGTACTGGCAAAAACAAAAAAGCAAAAAAACCCCAAAATTTCCAAAAGTGAAATAACTTCCATTGACAAATAGGTAAAATACATCCTTTAAAATTCTCCCATAAACTTTATACAAGCCCTTGTGGAGTCATTAAAGATTCGAAGGGAAAAGAATATCAAAACTCGAGTCAGGTTATTCTGAAGAAGCAAGAGGAGTGTGAAGACCTGAAAAGCAGTCATGAGTGGTGGAAGGAAAAACATTAAAACCCACTTCTGTTGCTTTAGTTTTTTGTTTTGTTTTGTTTTATTAAGGGAAAGGCGCAGGCAGGAATGAAGGAATGAGGTAGGCAGGCAGGGAGAGAAGAAAGAAGTACTCCATTTATTTTACTTAGTTGTTTATCCTGACTGCTCACCTCCGCCCTGGAACTCAAACCTGGCTCCTTCGGATGCTTGCGAGTTACACCCTTGGCCAAAGGCAGCTGACAAAACTGCTGTTCCACCAGGGCACACCCTCTGTTGGTTTAGTTTTAACTAAATATATAATATGAATACCTTCTGTTTTGGAGAGGTTGGTTTCCTCACTTTCCGTGATCCTGCACAACCAAAAATCATTGTTAGCAATTCCTGGAGGGGACAGGATGTAAAATTCTTCTCTTTTCCCTGTCCCTGACACACGCCATGGCTGCTATGCAGATGAAGGGAAAGAGAGACCCTCAGAGAGCTGTGAATGCCATAGCCCCCGCTAGCGGTGGGGCAAAGATGGAAAAAACCTCCATAGACAGGGACTGATGGCAACCCAGTTCTTAGTCTGAGCAGCGTTAATCAAGTGAAAAACCCAATACTTGACTTTAATAATGAAAGGAGGGAGAGGCAGGCTGGGACCCAGCTTAGAAAGCTCAGGCAAAACCAGTGGGAATCCAGGAGGAGGGTCCTGGCTGACTTAACTGCTCCTGAAGCCATAGAAACTTCCGACCAAGGACCCTTCCTTAGGGATGGGGACCTGCTGCAGGAACCATTGTGAGGCTTGATTATTGATAGGCTATAAATATGTATCACACTTTGCATCTATATCTCCTTTCAGAGTGTGGGCTCACTTACCCTTAACAAATCCTTTTGTCACTTTCCAAAAGCCCCAAATTAAAAACTGTCTACTATTATAAATAGGCAGCCAGATCCAGGGAACCATACCTGCTAGAGTCAGGATGCTGGTGGTTAAAGAGGGCAAAGCCCTCGCCTTCCGTATTACAAAACAATATTTAATAAAACTAATTTCTGTCAGGGCATACCATTTTTCTTATGTCCATTTTATCACTGGTGTGTGTGTGTGTGTGTGTGTGTGTGTGTGTGTTTAAGAGAAAGAGAGAGATAATTAGGACTCTTTCAATTGCCAATTTAAATTAGCTAAACCTGTAGAGGGATTTTATTGTCCTATGGATTCTACAAGTATTGACTGTCTACTATGTGTCAGCAGCTAAAAAGTTCAGAGTTACGTTAGCTTCAGGCAAAGCCTGTTCCAGCAGCTTAAACAGTTTCACCCAGGATTTAACTTGTCTCTTTGTGCCTCTGCTTTGCCTTCCACAAGTTCATTCTTTTGACATCTTTTCCCAAGACAGGAAGCAAGGGAGAGGAGAAGCATTTTTTAAGGAAAGAAGGAAGGGAGGGAGAGAAAGAAATACCTTGATTTACTTTTTTAGCTTTTTCGTCCTGGCTCTGGGTCGTGAACCTGGGTCCTTGGGATATATGTGGACTGCACTGGTCAAAGGCTACAAGTTTAATTGCTAAGCCACCAAGGCACAACTACGTGTTCATTCTTGAGCTCCCTGTGATAGTTGTTTCAATCATACTTCCCCTCTCCCAGCAGCTCATCCACCTCACATTACACTGTCATGTTTAGAGATCCAACTCTCTCCTTCAGAATCCAGAGGACTCACTTTCTATGGCCATATCCTCAATCAGAGCAACCAGGGTGACAGAGGCAGTCCCACCTGCAAAAATGGGAATGGGGCCACATCCAACCCACATGCCTGAAGGAGAGGTGAATTCCTCAAGAGAAAATAGAGGTGCTACTGGCAGAACAAGAGTGAATGAATAGGAGAAGCAAACAACAAATATCCATTACCACTTTCTGTCACTGCCCCATGGGAAACTCCACCCAAAGTGTGAAAGAGCAGACTGGGTTAGAATCCTAGAACCATGCCTAGGAACTGTGTGACCTTAGCCACATTACTTAGCTTCAGTTTCCTACCATCTTTAGAGTAAGGATAATAATATCTCCCTCACAGGATTATGGTAAGAATTAAACGAGTCAGTATTCCTTGCACACCCTGGCTCTGGGTGATCAACCTGGGTCCTTGGAATGAAAATTCCTTAACCTCTTTCCAAACTTCAGTTTCCTTCTCTAAAATAAGATTCAGTCCACTCTATCCTGAGGAGGTATTGTAAGCAATGTCTACCCCAGGAACTGGCACACGGTAGAGGCTCAATTTTTTTGAAGCACATTAATATTCTGATCTGTCAATCAGTCTTTCGTGATTTAGTCTCTCAGTCACTGGGTAGTAACAGAGTCAAGGCAAGAACTCCACCAGATTCTTGAGATCCAAACCCCAAGTTGCTGTCCCTTGATAATGCCCTAAAAGAAGCCAGCAGGCAGGGCCACTCTTGGCCAGGTGGGAGCTTGGGGTTTACAGGCACAGTGGTGGGAATCCTGGGAGCTGGACCCTAAAAGCCAGGAGGCTGAGGTTGATGATGAGCACAGGGAGGAGCTGAGGAGAACTGAGGGTCAGGGTGCTTATGAGTTTGTAGCTCGGAGAAGAACCTAGGAAGCTAATACACTGAAGGCAGGAGACCTGGGTATTTAGGAATGTCAGGAAAGTCATAGGCTGGACCAGAACCTTCCCTACCAACCACCTGCATAAATAGCCCTGGGGAGCTTGTAAAAACATATTCCTGGACCCAACCCTGAAAATTCTGATGGGCAAATCTAGATTGAGGCCCATTAAGTGTATTTTTAAAATGTTCTCCATTACTGAATAGCATGCTATTTTATGTGTGTGTGTATACACACATACATGTAGTATGATATTATACATATTAAAAAAATATACTGTGGTGTATCCTTGGGTCTCAGGCGTCTGAGGCAGCTAAAGTGCAGGCTATGTAAACCCCAAGGTTCCTCTATGAATTTGCCTACTCTGGATATTTCATAGAAATGGAATCAGACAGTTTGTTATCTTCTATGTCTTTGGCTACTTTCACTCAGCATAATGTTTTGGAAGTTTATCTACATTGTAATATGTATTAGACTTTATTTTTTTATGGCTGGATAATATTTCATTGTATGGATATACCACATTTTGTTTATCCATTTTCCTGCTGATGCGCATTTACACTGTTTCCACCTTTTGATTCTTGTGAATAGTGCTGCTGTGAACATGCACTTACCTGAGTCCCTGTTTTCAATTCTTTTGTATATTTACCTAGGAAAGGAATTGCTGGGTCATGTGGTAATTGTATATTTAATTTTTAGACAAACCACCAAAATGTTTTTCACAGTAGCTGAAATATTTTATGTTCCAAACAATGAAGTTTTAAAGTTTCCAAGGGTAACAGACAGGTACAAAGGAAGAAAAAAAGTAGACTCATTTTTTAAATTGCGAATTTTAAATTGTGTGCCTAAAATCTAAGTGGGTTCCTGGTGCCTGACTGGGCCCTGTGCTCCAAAGCTGGCACAAAGAGCGGGCACTCCCCCATGCTCCCCCTGACCACCTCCTCCTGCCCTCCACACACACAGCCACTTGTAACTTATTGTTATTCACTCTAGAAGGCAGATTTTAGTTGCTCCATTCTTCTTCTTGTCAGTGAAAAGGCTGTCAAAGGGACAGGAATTACAACCTTAGCTGCTCTTATCTGTGCCGTCTAACTAGCTGGTTTGTTACCGCTGTGCTTCCCGAGGAATTTGTTTCCTAGGTGTGGATGGTAAATGATGAAAACCTGGCACATAAATAAGGAGGCAGCACCGTTCCACTGACATGCCTTGGGAACTGCTCAGTTTGGCCCCTGTGTCATCTTCAGTGTGCCCAAGCTCCAGGGTCATTCGTCCACAGGGGAAGGACTGGGTTTCCTGAGACCTCCCTCTCTGCTTTCTTTCTCTCCTTTCTTTTCTTTCAGTGTTTATTGAAGGGAGCACTTAATTTATGCCAGACAGTAATCTAGATATTTTTGTATTTTATATATTTTTATAGAGGAACCACCAAAATGTTTTCTAAAGTAACTACAATGTTTTACATTGCAAGCAGTACAGCTTTATATTTTATATTTTGTAAGACTCATAATAAGAAGATATTATTGTCCTTGGTTCAAAATGAGGGAAAAGGAGATTCAGAGAAAGTTTCCTAGAGTCACAAAGCTAGTTAGCAGTGGAAGCAGGACTTAAAGTTGGGTGCCCTAGTGCCCCAGATCGTTTAGAAATGCTTTTCTCCTCCTCTTCTTCCTTCCCTTCTTTTTCTCTGTCTCTCTTCCTTCTACACTTATTTCCAGCATATTCCACGTGCCGGGCACCTACGGTAGACACTGAGGATGTCCCAATGAACAAGACCAACAAGTGCTCACTGTTTGTCAGTGCTCTTTCATTGACTCCTATGACCCCTGGGTATTGACTCAAAACTATTCAGTTTCTTCTCAAATGTTCTTTCTCATATAACAAGCAAATGTGGTAAATCAAAGAGCTGAATGTTGAAGATGAATGAAATTCGGGTTCTGGATTCATGCCTTCTTCAAAAGGGCCAAAAAAAACTTACGCTTCAAAGATATTATTAACAAATTGGATCGTGCCTCTCCCCTGCTCCCAGACCTCCCATGGTACAGGGCCCTGCAGACATTTCTGTGACATGAGAAATGGTAAAAACCCAAATGTGCTCTTCTTGTGAGCTCAGATGGAGAGAAGATTTTAAGAAGTGTTTTTCTGTACATAATGTGAAGTTCATGGATGTAGTGGGGTCAGCTGGGAATCACATTGTAGTGGCATTTCTCCAAAGCCAGAAGAAAGGTGAGATCTTCAAGACTGAAAAACCACCTCTTCTTAGAAGATGCCCTGAAGACATTCGGACATGGAGTTCATTCATGGAAGGCCCCCAGTTCACTGGTGTGAGGCACCCATCATAATTTTTACTTGCTTCAGGTTGTGCATATTCAGGTAAGTTTGATCTGTTATGCAAATAAACACATGCTGAGAGGTAGCAATGTTTATTTTCGTGGAAGTATTTAAATAGCTTTATAAATCACACTAGGCTTGCATTAACAGTATCATTAGATCTGAAGGGGTCACTTAGATGTTTAAGTTAGACTTTGCTACTGCAATTTATGAAAGGCAGCATACACTCCCAAGGGTCTTTTGTAATTCTGAGCAAGGTAGAAGCCTGAAAAGCTTGATCCCACCACCTCCCTACTTCCCCCAAGTATCTAGAATTTAAAGTGAGGGATTGTAGATGGTGAACAGGGAGAGTCTACTAGTGTCTTTGCATTTCTGCCAGTCTGCTCTTGTGTTCAGAATTTGGAATCTAGAGACACAAATTCCAGGCCCTATGCCATCCAAGTGGGGGAACTTGAACAAACCATTTAAATGTCCTGGGCCTTTTCCTCAGACGTGAAAAAAAATATACTAAAAGGTAGGGGGCGGTGATAGTAATGCTGCCTGACCTATGCAAGGTGAACATGCAGAGGAGTAGCGGGATCCAAGTGAGGTAAAGGTGTGCTTGCAAGCTACATGGATTTTAGAATTCTCTTGTCCTTTCTATGCTGCCAAAGTTGGGAGCTGAGATGAACCACAGGCCTCTGAACCAATGACTGCCAATAATAAACGACCACAAACTAGGGTCTTAAACCGACAGAAAACTACTCTCACAGTTCGAGAGTCCAGAAGTCCAAAGTCAAGGTGCTGGCAGATCTGGTTTCTTCTGGAGGCTCTGAGGGAGAATTCATTTTCCTGTCTCCCGGGTTCTGAGGCTTCGGTGGTCCTCGATGCTCCTTGACTTACCCACCTTGCACTCCAGCCTCTATCTCTGTCTCCACATGGCTTCCTGTCTCTGTGTCTCTTTATCTCAAATCTCTCTCTCCTTTCTCATACAAAGACACTGGTCATTGGATTTAGGGTCCATCCTAAATCCAGGATGATATTCTCCTGCAATCTTTACCTTAACACATCTGCAAAAATTATCTTTCCAAGTAAGGTCACATTCATAGGTGACCAGGGCCAAGACTTGGTTGTACCTCTTGAGTGCACTTCAACCAACTGCAGGAATGAAAGTATAAATCCTTTACAAGAGAGGAGTCTAAAACTAATGGCAATAATGAGAATGTGGATTCCTTAGGCAGAGGGTGGTAAGTGATGGAAATTGTGGAGTTGGTGAGGAGGGCATGTTTTTACATGGTGTTAACCGTGAGGTGCATGGGTAGGGACAGCAGCTCCATAAAGCCAACCTGAACTAGACTGTACTTGTTTCATGACAGAATAGGAAATTAGAACACGGTATCTACTAGTATCAGTTACTTACTGTACCAGAGGCATTGATAAGAGCCTAAACTCAAGGCAGTCTTCCTAGGTATAAATCTATGCTATATAGCTTTGGGAAAAATATTCAATGCCCAGCTTAGGTTGGGTTTCCTGAAATCAGAGCCTGGGATAAGATTCCCATCCACTTCATCTATTGAGGGACTACTTTTGGGAGAAAAGAGGTAGGAAACAGATGGGGGTGGGGCAGGTGGATCTTAGTTTTTGTGTGATCCTGCTGGCAGCTCTGGAGGATAAATTCTACCAAGAGTTGGTCCCCACTGCAACAGTTAGTCATTAAATGAGGGCTGCTGCTGTGTTAGGAGAAGCAGTGTGTAAGTGTCCTAAGTGAGACCACTTGCATTCAGCCAAGGGCAATTCTCTGGAGAGGACGCCCTTGTGAACCATGAACAGCCAATACTTACAGCAGTTGGGGAATGGGTGTTCCTAGCCAGGAAAGGGAGCTAACAGTGTCCTCTAAGTTAACTTTGAACATTTTAATTTCCTCATCTATACAATGGAGCTCATAAAACGACTATTTCATATGAATGCTATGAGGTTGAAATAGGTTAATAGATGTAAAGACATATATATACATATATATATATGTTCAGTATATATATATATATATATATATATATGTTCAGTAAATCTTAGCTATGATTAGTGTAGTTTTTGTTGCTTAGTCTAAAATTTAGCAGCTTAAAAATAACATGTATTTATTAGAAAATTTGGCTTCTGAGGAATAGGGTTCAGGAGAGGGTCCGAATATTTGACTGAGGCCAAAGAGTCTGCTTCCAAAATGGCGCCCTCACATGGCTGCTGACAGAATTTAGTGCCTCCTCATGCGTGTATCTTCATAGGCTGCTTGAGTGTCTTCATGACGTGGCAGCTGGATTTCCCCGGAAAAGGGGAAAAGGGGAGAGCTGCAATGCCCTGTATGACTTAGTCTTGGCAGTCGCACATCATTGCTTTTGCTAAATTTTATTTCTTAGAAGAGAGTCACTAAATCCAACCCCTACTTGAGGAAAGGGGAATTAAATACTACCTCTTGAAGGAAGGAGTATCAAGTAATTTGTGGAATTTTAAATGTATCACAATTAGCTGTTATTAATTTCTACAGCAAACTTGGAAACTATTGTGTTGCCTTTCAGGGGAAATTTGTGTTTGACAAATGAACACACAAATAGGCAATGAATTAATCTCAAGTGATGGATCATTTAAACATTTAAGAAAAGTAGCTATCTTTGAAAAGGAGAATGTTCCAGGATGCATTCAACAACACCATACTTTCCGTTTGCACACCAGCAGGCCACCCCTGCCCTAGGAAATGCCTCTTGTCTTAGTCTGTGGGTGGAGGGGTCCAAGAATCTGCTTTTAGAAGCTCCTCAGGTGAATGTGACACACAGCTAGGTTTAGGAGGCCCTGGTGTAGGCAATTGTTTTATCTTTCTTAACAAGCACACACACACACACACACACACACACACACACACACACACACCCTCCTGATTCTGTTTTGCTTTCTGACTACACACCAAATCCAGTTGCATTTCTGGTTTGTTGGAACTTGGTTTTTAGCTTTGTTTATTTTCTTGTCACCAGCTCCCAACTGGGTCAGCCTCTGCCTCACCCGCCCTGCCCTGGAAGGCTGGGAGAATGCAGGCTTAACCAGCCATTCTGTCCTGTCCACATGCTCAAAACTTCCATTCCTGGCTGCTGGATCTGTTGACTAAGTCTTCACCCCCAGGCCAAAAAGAAGGATGGGAGCAATTGTTCGGTTAATTCAGACACTCATTCAAGCAAAAATTATGATTTCCCCCCACTCCTGAATGATCCAGATAATTATTTTAATTCTCAGCTTCACTTTGTCTCTGGAGCCCTCGCCTCTTCATTCTGTGACGCTAGTTAAAATTTGGTCCCAGTGATAAATATTTCTGATCTAATTGTTTCCCCCACTCGTGTTCCACAGGGGGTATTTTCAGGAAAGAGTATCTGTAGGAAAATGAGATTTCAATCCTGGGTGATATTAGAATCAAAATAAAGCTGCTACAGAGGACCCACTATCTCCATTTCACTTTCTGGAAGCCCCCTCCCCGCATCTACTTCAACCCCCCTCTGCCCCGCACCTCCAGCACACTCAGCAGCAAATAGCAAATTATCATTTATTAAACTCTAATTATATTTTCCATTTTTCAATACCATTCTCTGTGAATGTGCACAGCACATAAGCCTGTACTCCAGTGCCATTAAATTAGCAGTAAGTCTTGTTAGCAAAGCATCCATATTAATAGACAGGATTGAGTGATGCTGTAGCAACATGGCACAAAGTTGAATGCCTTAAATAGAAGGCTAGCGACATGGCTTCATCCTGGAGCAACCCATGCAACGGCAGATGTACGGGATGTGAAGGGTCTTAGCAAAGACCGAGGCTGTTTTGAAACAGTTTCAAGCCTTTCATTGGCATTTATGAAAGTTCAAGCAGAGATATCTCACTTTGGGAGAAAAGGCCGTGCTTCTTTATTTGGGTGTCACAGGGACTGGGAGGCTCGTAGGAAATGATAGTGTCCTGTTCCATGGCTTGAACCACAGTTCAAAAAGTGCCCTGCAGATCCTGCTGGGTTGGCGGGTTTGTATCAGGCCTGCGACCCAGGTGATCTGGGATGGGCATCTGCCTGAGCAGCAGCAGTTTTCCCTGAATTCTTCCGCAGTTGCCACCTATGCAGGGTGACACTCCAGGTTCTGTATCTTATCAGCAGGGGAAGGTGTGTGTGCACCTCAGATAGCCAGCGCTCACGGATAAAACACCTGAAGAACCAGGTCTGCACAGTTCCAGAGTCCACGTCCTTTACAATAGTACTGAGTCTCTCTTCCTAAAAATCCAAAGCACACTCTTATATCCTGTTTCCCGCTGCAAAATTTTGTCCTGGCTTCTGAAAAGTATACAGAGTCTTCCTCACCAGCTTTCATCCAAATGCTCCTGAGTCCCAGGGACCTTCTCTTGCCCCAGTTCCATTGCACTTGCCAGGCTGACCAGCCCATCGGAGGAAGTTTCATGTTTCCCTGGATGCTCATCCACCCTTCCTGCATCAGGTGCAGTGGCCTTTGGGGCAATCCCCAGACAAAACTCAGGTCTCACCTGACCTCCCACTTCTTATTTCGACTCATTAGATTTAGAAGCTGAGAGCTAGAGACATCCTAAGAAAGATACTGGCTCAAATGTTTCATTTTGCAAACAGGTCTGTGGCATAGAGGCAGGGACAGGGGGTGTGGGTGGGGGTGGGCTGGGGTGTCTGCTCACAGTAATCCATCCCTCCCCCCAAAGACACCTGGCATCCTTTCACCTATTGTTCAGCCGGGGCTGGCAGCTCCCTGTGGTGTAATCACCCTGGGCTCATTAACGAGCTGTGCTCATTTGCATATCTAAGTATCCTTGTACATAGAAAACAGAGACAATGACACATTCCCTTTATGTATATACAGGAAAAGGGCAGGGAGGAGGCAATCAGGAAAGTCAGATCTCTTACCCATCTTACATTCACCTGTTGGCAATTTTTTATTTTTAAAACTAGCTCCTTCTTCCCTTACAGAGTATTGATACATTTTATTTGTATTAGCTTGTATTTGCTCCCTCCTTCCTTTTCATTTGGAAAAGTTGTGATTCTTCCCTGTCTTCATTTCTCTTGTTTTCACCTCTCCTCCAGCTTCACTTCCGGGAGAATACTCCATACCCTCTTTTAAAAAACCAAACCACCTTAGCCTTCTACATCCATCAGCTTTATGCAAATGGTAAACACACCCACCTCATTCAGCATGCTCAGAAACAGGGACTGTCTATCTATAGATCAGCCTGATTACAGTTCATTTTTATACAGCTTGAAAAGTGTGAAAAGGCACAGGCTGGGGGAATAAACTAGCCCTAAATCGTCATACAGATGATCGTGACACAGGTACATCATTTATTCCAGAAATGCCTCAGTGGGCTGCCAGGATCCAATCTACAGATTTCCTCCCAGTGTGGAGGAAAAGGTGTGGCTCTAACGACATCTCAGTAGTGCCATCCTGATCACGGTTAGGGAGGGAGGCACACGCCTCTGCCCAGCTCCCAGTTCCTGGGAAGACAACTCTGAGGACCACTGTACACCGGCAGAGCCGGCCTTGATGGGTGGAGAGGCTGGGGCTGGGGGCATGGAGTGATGTCTGGGGAGGGTGGGGGCTTGCTCCCATTTTTGTCATTCACTCCACCCACTCTGCAAACATCGATGGCCCCTCGGCTGTCTGCACAGCCCTCTCTGCTAGTTCTGAAATGCTTCTAAGTGCTTGCTAAGTGCCAGTCACTGTTCTGATGCCTCACAAATGAACTCATTTCTTCTTTTTTTTTTTTTTTTAAAAAAAAAAGGAAAAGTGAAGGCAGGAATGAAGCTGAGCAGAAACAAACAGGCAGAAAGAGAAAAGAAGAAATTTTTATTTATTTTACTTGTTCATCTTGCTGTTTGACACAAACCCAGTCCTTGGGATGTATGTGGACTGCATTGGCCAGAGGTGGCGGACCCAACCACTGCTCTAAAATATACACTCTTTCCTCTACCTCTTGTTGCTACATGGTCTGAAACCTGTCAGTCACAGTGGCAAATAGGCCTTGCCAGGAATAAGGACAGCTGCATCTGAGCTGAGAGCATCTGGAGCCAAAACTACGGCCACACTAACCTTGACCCACAACAGAACTCTCATCTCTAGTGATCTGAGAGTTCCTCAACACTGAACCCATCAATCGTAGAATCCCCAGTAAACTTAGGAGATTTCTATTTTTCCTCTGCTCCATCAAGGCATTGACTAGCACAATCAGTGGGAAAATAGGCTCTGGGATCCACAGACCTAGCTAGGTTCAAACCCTGCTCCTCCACTTATTAGCCATGTGACTTTTGACTTCAGATCCTCACTTTCACTCCCTCCTCCAGAGCTTCTCACACGTAGTAAGTGCATGTAAAATCTGCATCCTAGAACTCAATTCCAGATGGTTCCCCTCTTCCTCCTGTAGACCCTGTGTTTCTCCAGGCACTCTTCTTTTGTCACATTCCAGACCTGAGGCTGTACCGGGTCATGTTTATGGGACTTGGGTAATTCTTGATCCTCCCTCTCCCTGCCCTCTGTCCCCTTTGCTCTCAATCCAAACAGGCATATGATCAGGAGCTGGCCCAGACACAGGGTAGATATAAAAAGGACATTGTCTCTGAGACTAGGAGCCCAGAGCTCCTTGGGGGTGGATTTCTACCTCCCACGGCACTCTAATCAGGCTTGGAGAGTCACATAGGGACCCATGACCCTCCAACCCAGATGACCTCCCTCCTTACCACCTACTGGACAAACTCCTTGGGACAAAGCAGCATCCCACTGCCTGACTCTCAGACAGCTCGGGGCAGGCTTACTTTGCTTTGCTTAAGAATCAACATCCTGAAAATCTGGGTAGAATGTGAATTCATAAATCAAATCCTCTTTTACTCCTAATGATTGCCATTATTTCAGGGATCCTTATTCCGGGCTTATAGTCACTGGATTGTTTCTGCTTAAGTTGTGGGGCTAATATCTACAGAGTGCTTGCAACATGCTAAGTGGATTCTATGTGAGTTATTTATTTTCATTCTCATAGCAATCTTGGGAGGTGGGTGCTCTTTCCATCCCAGTCCAAAGGCAATCACAATGACTAACATGCATTAGTGCTATGTAACAGGCGTCATTCTTTACACTTTCCATTTATTCCTTCTATCATCACTGCAGCCCTACTGCAGAGACTCAGAGACATTAAGCATGTGGCCCAGATCACACAGTCAGCGTTCAGGGAGTCTAACTCCCAACGTTCCCGCCCACTCTATGACCCTGCCTCTAGATTTTCTCAAAGCGGATTTCACATGAAATTCCAGACACCCACAGATACCCTTACAAATCAATAGGGTGTGAGCCAGATGAGGTCTGGTTCAGAAACACAGGTTCTGAGGCGCTGAAGGACAAACCACACTGATTGATTTCTTGCCCGGGTTTTTAAATGTCAGCATGTGCATTGACCACCTCAGACCTTGGGCACAGAAATGAAACGCGGAAGAAAAGGGCATTCTAATGTGTGGATGAGAGGAAGCCAGGCAGAAGGAGAGCAAGAGCCTGGAGCGTGTGTGTGCTTCCTGGGCCACAGGGAGGTGGAGGAGAGTCTGGAAGGCAGTGGGGGCTGCGTGCTGGTGAGGACCATGCCCTTGACCTGTGACTGCTGGGAAGCCACTTATGTCATGATACTGTAGGAGAGATCCTGGTCTTAACCTGATTTAGCTCCACTGTTTATATTGATTGGTCACTGTCAGGAACTGTTCATTTAGAGCAGAATAGCTGCTTGAATACAGCTCATCATCACAAATGCAGTGTGGGAGAGCAAAGACAGCTTGCCTGCCCTTCCACCCTCAAGAAGTCATCCAGACCTCCTTCTGTCACTAGGCCCCACTGCATGGCCATCTGGGTTTACCCTGTTCAGTCATTCACTGTTCTAGGAGTTGAGAGGACAGACACACACACATGACAGATATGATCCTGCTTATTCTGTGCAACCTGGAAAGGGAGATGGAGAGGCTTGAAGGAACAGAAACCAACTGAAGATGAATTTCAGATGCATTGTATGCAATGAAGTAAAATGAGATGATGTGAGAGAGACTTGAGGGGACAAAGAGAGGGTTGGAGGGAAGTTAGTCAGTAAGTGTCTCTCCAAAGAAGTGACAATTGAATTGAGTTCTGAGTGATGGGAAAAGGGACCACTCTGAAGAAGAGGTCTCAAGGCAGGCAGGAGAGGAGAGGTAAGGCCCAGCAGCAGCAGACTCAGTCTTTTAGGACATAAGAATGTTAGCGCCAGAGAGGTGGTGTGTGTGTGTGGAGGGAGAGAAGATAGACACCAACCCTCACTCCATCCCTGGTGCTCTGTCCCTGTGGAATGGCCCTCCATAAACAGCCCACGCTCGCCATCAAGACTTCTTCCCCTCCCCTCCCATCCCCTGATATGATTTTGGGTAGCTCCTTGTCAGTCTGGGCAAAAAAGTATAGAGGAGAGTCTTGCCAAACCATGCTTTAGGAGAGCCAATGAGGGGAGATAAGGAAGTATTCTGGAGACCGGGCTGTCAGAGGGACTTCATGATCTTCTGGGACTGGCCAACCAACTCTGCTAGTCTCAGCTCATTCCACATCCCAGCTGACCACTCACTCACGCTTCCAAGTCTGCATTGGGTTATATCTGAGCCTCTGCTCCTGCTGGTACAACATTGGCAATGACCTTGCCCCACATCTCCACTAAGGAAACCCCACTCGTTGGTCTAGCATAAGTGATTCTGACTCTAGAAGGTCTTTTCATTGCTGGGCTGTGTGTGTGTGTGTGTGTGTGTGTGTGTGTGTGTGTGTGTGTGTGCGCGCGCTTTAATATTCCTCTCTGGCATTTGTTCGAAGAGCCATTCGATCTTCCATTTCCTTTTGTCTGACCTTGTAGTTTCCTGAATACCTGTCTCTTCCATCATACAGAAAAGTCTGCAGAGAACAGGAATTCAGATGCAGCCTCTGCCATGTCCTAGCTCTGAGGCTTTTGGCAAAACACTCCACTTTCCAAATCACAGTTTCCTTTGGTTTTCCACAAAAGCAGATTCGAAAACCAGGCTTCAATATCAGAAGGTTATCAGGAAGTGATTCCAGGAAGCACTAGGAGGCAACTGAGGAAGTTACGTAGGGAAAGGAAGGAACCCCAAATAGGGCACATTATTAAGCAAGTGTCTTCTCCGGGCAACTGGAGTTCAGCCCTGCTGGGCCATGCTGTAGACTATGTGTCCACAACTTGGTTGAAACTTGTAATCACTTGGGAGCTTTAGGACCTATGATGCCTGAGTCCCACTCACTGAGATTCAAATTTAATTGGTCTGGGATATAACCAAGGAATCAAAGAAAAAATTTTATATTCCCCTGGTGAGCTAATATGCAGCAAAGTCTGAGGTCACTGGTGGAGAATACTGCTCGGTGCTGTCCTAGCCAAGAGGTAAAAAGACCGGGGTGCTTGTCCACCACTCTCCATCGATTTGGGGTTGAAGATATTTCCAGTGTGAGTGGTCCTATCACACTCCCTTGGCCAGAAAAATTTAAAAATCCTCAAGCCCTTTGTCCAGGAATGAAAACCACCTGCAAACTCACAGATGTTTGTAGTAAGCAGCCCCAGGTGCAGGAAGCTGAATATAGGCAAGGTGTTGACAGTATCACCGGATCCATCATGTCTAAAACGGGGGCACAAATATCTGTTAAGTACCTGGCATATAATAGCCACTTAATACACATTATTATGATCTTTGCCGTGAAATCTTGCCCTAGTCCCTTCAGCACCCAGCTGGGGTTTTATGCATAGTGGACACCCCGTAAGTATCAGTCCTTGTCTCTCCTCTAAGACAGCAAAGCTGGAAACCAGAATCGACAGGGCTGCTGAAAGACATCACTCAATCCTGCAGTTCCCAAGACTGTGTCACAGTGTCTTTCCCTAGACGATCTGATATTTTTAACCTTGGCTACACAGTGGAATCACCTAAGGACTTGATGAGAAAATATACACGCCTGGGTCCCACCCTCAGAGACTTCTGATTTAATTGGTCTGGGGGAAGGCCTGGGTATTCTGGATTTGTAACAGCTCCCCTGGAGATTTAATGCTGCAGACTAGGTGATTAACCAAGGGTGGGAGTCAGCAGGAGGGTTGGGGGATGAGCAGGGACAGGCTAGTCACATAGCCCTAAAGCTTTCAGTCTCCTGTTTCTAGGAAAGAGGTGGGCTTGGGGTTTCGGTGGACATGAAACCCACTGCTCCCCACTCACTGAGTGTCCATTCACAGACATGCCTTCTTGCTGACAAGTATCTTCCTCAGCTAGCAGGGCCCTCAAGTGCACACCCCTCAGCTGACAGACCTCCCAGTGTCTCCCACACACCAGGTGAGGTGCAGAGGCACAGGTGGCAGAAGTCTTCCAGGTCCCCGCTCCCCAGAGGAGAATAACCATCCACACTCATGCATCCAAGAGACTGGAGGGAAGTCTGCTCCCTTGCAGCGGGACACAAGGGGAAGAAGATTTCCTCCTGGGTTGGGAAGAAAGTACTTGGGAAAGGTAGCTGGAAGAGCCTTGCAGAAAGCCTCTGAGATAGGGAGGGACGAATATCTCAATTTAGTGTGCAGAATGTAAGTCCTTGGGGAGAAGGATGGGATAAACAGTTTCAGAGCTTTCACAGGGTTTCTTCTGGGCAAGGTGCAGGGCACACTACACACATCACTAGCAGAAGTAATGGCTCATGTGTATTTTGTGCCCACTGTGTGCCAGGACTCTTCTAGGCATTCATTTAATCCTCACAACACTCCTATAGGCAGACGCTTCTATTATCCCCATTTTATAAACGAGGAAACTTAGGCTCAGGGAGAGCAAGAGACTTGCCTAGGGTCACACAGTGGTGGAGCCCCAATTGTGACCAGGTTGTCTGGCTGCTAAGCCTCCTCCCCAACCACCACATCAACCGCCTCTATCACCCTCATTTCGGTCTCAAGGTCCAATGAATGAGGTAGCATTGTCTCGCTCTTAATCAAAGACAGTAGAGATCAGAGGGGCCACAGTCACACCATGATTGAGGGCTGTGCTTTAATTCCAGTCCTGGCCTGCCTAATTCTGAAACCCTTCCTGGCCCTTTGTCCCAGCCTGCTTCCAGGGCCTAGCACTCCTTCTACCTGTTCGGGCAGGATCTGGCTCTCAAACTTTTCCTCCCCACTCCCGAAGACCAAGCCCATAAAGAGACCCTACAGGTTTTCTGCTTAATTCTCTGGGTCTTGGCCACAGCCAGGGCCTCCTTTCCCGCAGGCCTCTGCAGAAACTCTCACAGTCACCAAGTCAGGCCCACTCAGCACAGAGTTGACATCTCTATCCCTGCAAAGATGGAGACTATGGGCAGCCCAGAGTGTGGCCTGTTGTTTTTGCTGGGGTGTCTTGTCACATCCCCATTTCTATCATATTTTTACAGAACCGTGGGGACACTGCTGGAGTGGGCCCTGTCCAGCCTGTCTCAGGCACCACTTGCTTCTTGGTATCTAAATGGGCAGATAGAGCAGATTCTGCCCTCTCTCGCCTACCAGACTTAGAGCATTATCCCTTTCAGAAAGTGCAGGAAGGCTTCTCTGCACTCTGAAAAGACACTGTTGCCAATCTAAGAGCTTGTAATGAACCAAATTAAGCTGAATTAATTGGCTGTCCTTAGCAGTGTCAGGGAGGGGGCTGGGGAGCAGCAGCAGCCACCAAGCCTGGGAAAGGGAAAGGCGGAGGCAGGACAGCCTACAACACAAAATGCTCTGCACAGCTTGTGAGAGAAGAACTCCTGATTGTCAGCTCCTGCCGAAATAGCCCAGGCACCCACTCTCGCCTCTGCCAGCACCTCTCTTCTGAAACTGGACTCCCAGGCTTTGACTTTGAACATTATGCCTCCAGGTGCATCTGTCCTTGTTCATGAGAGCCATAACAGCGCCTAGATAAGAAAGAGCCTGTACTGCTCCCACTTCCCTGCTGGGCCCAGGGTCAAATTACAAAGGAGTCAGGAGGCCCCCTCTCTTGGCTCTCTGTCCTATTTCCTGCCTGGATAGGACTGGCAAGTGAAGAGTCCCCAAACTAGTAATCACTTCTAGTTAAGTATTTGCGGGAAACAGAAGCCGGGCCCAGAATAGCGCATATGGTCTTCAGCTGGTGCAGAATGGAAATGGTGCAGAGAGCAGACCACCTGATAAAGGGAGTTGAGCCCCGACTTTCATTCTAGCTGTGTGATCCCAGACAAGTCACTCCCCTGAGACATAGTGTCTTCTACTGAGGTGCTGGAATGAACAGCTAATCTCAGACACTAGGCAGAGATAAGAACATACAGGCTTTGCTAAGCTTTAAGCAATCTTTAGATAAACTTTACACTGTTGTTGGGGAATAACTTTTGTGTTCACATCTACTATTGTTTTGTTTTTTCTCTCAATGTTTTTATTTTTTAATTAACTTTTGAAAATTTTACACATCAAAATAAACTCATATGTGTAGGTTCCCCATTCCTCATATATATATCAATATACCCTGCCTACTATTGTTTTTCAACTGAACATAAATCAATGATTTTTAATAAAACTTCATTTGAAAGCAGTCGTGGAATTCAGAGGAATGTTAATTATTATTTTTTTGCAATACTTTATCTTCTTTTTTATTGTGGTCAAATATACATATATATATATATATATATATATAACATAAAATTTTAGCCATTTTAGCCATTTTAAGTGAATGATGCAGTGGCATCAAGTACATACGCACTGTTGTAAGAGCATCACCACCTGCCTCCCCAGAACTTTTTCATCTTCCCACATTGAAATTCTAACTCCCATTAAATACTATTAAATACTAACTCTCCATTACTCTCCCCTCTTGCTAACGCCTGCTAAATACTGGTTTATTTTATTTTTTAAGGAAAGGTGCAGCTAGGAATGAAGGCAAGTCATTAGGCAGAAAGAGAGAGAAGGAAAAAGCACTTTAGTTGTTCATCTTGATTGTTCCTCCAGTCCCAGGTCTTGAACCTGGATCCTTGGGATGTATGTGAACTATGTCCAATGGCCTCATCCACTAGGCCACCAAGGCGCATGTGTTTATTCTTTTCTTAATCAAAAGACACTAAAAAGGCAATAACTCGTGGGATCCATGAAAAGATGTGGAGTTCTTGACCTAGACGCTTCAAATCCCTGTCTGAGCTGACATTTTAGTGATTCTGTTTTCTACCCTCAGGAGGAGAAAAATCAACTTGTTAATTTTTTTTTCACCTAGCCTAAAGATGAATTTATCCTTCAATTTTTTTCTTTTCACATAGAATGGGACGAGAGAGGCAGAGCCTCTGGAAAGCATTAGCACAGGAGTCAGATAGGAGGTCCCCCTGTGGGACTGGAAAGGACACAGAGGAGCATCCTGGGAGCGGAAACATTCTCTAGCTTGACCTGCTGGTGTTTACACAGGTGTGGACATCCGTGAAAATTCACCAAGCTGTTCGCTTAAGATTTATATACTTTACTGTATGGATAGTATATATGGAATCATACTGGTTTTAAAAAGGAATACAGGTTTTAAAAATCCATGAGTTCAAATGGATACAAATACCAGCATCACAGGCAGGGAAGGGCTACATCTCCCCCACCAGGCTGCAGGTAAGTGGATGCCTTGCTTAGGCAAGGGCAGAACCTGTCCTATCCTGAAATAACGCCAGCTAGTAGACCATTTGCTTATTCATTTGTTAAAGAAAAATAGCCCCCTCTTTGAGCCAAGCCCTAAGCCAGGCCCTAGAGGTACACAAAAGTCCTTGACCTCATGGGGCACATCAACTCTCACCATCTCATCCACCTGTAACTCACATGTTCAAGTTGGGTTGCACCCACCTTAAACGGCTCCTCTTGAAGTCTGAGCTCATTTCCTCTTCTACTATCTCAGCGAGTTTTTCTTGAAGACTCTCTGAGGGCACATTATGAAGCTCCAGCCAGATGATCATTAGTAGGGAATAATCCTCTTTGTTGGGCAAACCAATCTCTATTCCTTTACAAGCCTATTCATCTTCAAAACTTCTGATCAAATCACTAACACTAAAATGCAGTATTACAACTTACCTGTTTGTTTCTCTGACCCAGAACTTCTTGAAAACAGAGACCTGCTATATTTATCTTTGTATTAATGACACGTATGGACCACCAAATATGTGCACAGCACAGTGTCTGGCACATAGTAAATGCTCCTGAAGTTAACTGGATGGTTAGGTTACATTGGAATAAGCAACAGCTCTGAATGATGAAATGATAGGCTGAGATTCACACAGCAAGTGCTGGACTGGAAGTGACACCTGTCCTGATTTAGGCCCACCCCTCATCCCTTGGCAGGCAATAGCCACACCGTAAAATGTTCTGTCTACCTCTTTGAAGAGGGGGATTTGATTTACATCAGCCACCAGACAACAAAAATACGGGCCTTCCAACTTTTATTGCCTGTTTATTATTCCTGGTGATGCACAGAAATATCATCCAAAGCATTAGCAATTACTGTGAAGGTGTGTGCTCCAAAGGTTTGGGGATGGCTATTTTCTAATTTGATAAGTCAGGGTGTTTCTGCCAGCAGGCTCAGGGGCATCAGTGGGACTGGAGCAGATTCAAAAACAGAATTGATCTTTCAAGCCTCATTTTCATTTCCATCAGCACCTTATCAGACACCTTATGCCTGAGCCAGTTCCTAGCCATGTATAATTTATACATTTGATTTCAATAGATTAATCTCTGCCTCATTCACTGGGGTGTGGAGGAGTGAGAGAGCCTTCTTTTATTTTCCATGGGGAGCGATCATGTATATTTCCATAGAATTCATTCTGTTTCTGCCTGGAGAATTATTTTTTAAAGGCTAATTCCAAATTCACTCTCATTTTCTTCAGTTTTTAGGAATAGGTAGAAGAGTAGACACCTGTGATAACTTCTGTTTATGCAGCAGGGCTTGTCCCAGGCATAGTAGAAGAGAATGGCCATTCACTTAGGGATGGAAGGAACAAGGATGCCTGGAGAAAGGTGATGCCATCCTTACCAGGCACAGGTCAGTGTCCACTGACCTCTGGCCAATTGTGTCTCCCTGTCCCCTGAGTTCCCAGGATTCTCCTTAAGTAGCTTAAGTAGGTCTCCTGAAAGAAGACCAGAATATCACCAGAGAAAGACTAGATACTCTTTCATAAACCCCAAAAATTCCCATAATGCAGGTCTCTGTTGTTCCTTCCTCTGTCCACTTTGATGCCCAATTGCATTCTCGGATACTCTAATCCAATTCTGGAATCCAAGAGTTTCAAGAACTACTAGAACAGTGATTAAACGTCCCCTTCTTCACCTAGTACTCAAAGCCTTTTCTCAGGGATCTGTGCTTCTCTTTGCACTAATAACTTCACCCTTGGGAGTCAAGCACAAGTTTTCCTTCTGGAAGTTCTTCCTGGTTGGGCAGTATGGCAGATTGTATTTTTCCAAGATGGTGACAGCAAGACCTCCCAATCTAGCCTGTTCTCATAACGCAACAGTAATGATTCTCCCATTGAAAGACGCCATATACTTGTCCTCAACTTGACTTGTAGCTATGGCAGAAGTAACATTTTTGTTTCCACCTGATTCTATTGGAATTCTCATTCTTGGAGCCCAGCTGCCATGCTATGTGGCAGCCCAGACCACAGAGAGAGGCAATGTGTAGGTGTTTGGATGACAGCCCCCACTGACACCCTAGCTAACAGGCAACATCCATGAGAGTGAGGAAGACTTTGAAATGATGCCAGCTCCAGCTACCATCTGAGTGCAGCTGCCCAAGGGATCCTGAGCAAAAAGCACCCAACCAAGTCCATCCATTAATCTGCAGGACCAAGAGATGATCATATAATGATTGTTGTTTTAAGCCACTACCTTGGGGATGATTCATTTCACAGCAATAGATGGAGGCAACCAGCATGATTAGCATACCAAGTGAAGACAAAAGTGAGCTTCTGGCAGTTTTTCCACCTCCCCAGCTCAAAAGACACTCACATTTATACAAAATCACATGCAAATGGTTGCTGGCAGCCTTGCGTCCTCCCTCCCTCAGCAGACATTTGGAAAGGAAAAGAAGGCAAGAAAGAGAAACAATATTCCTTAAATGCCTACTATATACCAAGTAGATATCTTCCTACCCATTATACAGCTGAAGAAACTGATATCCAGAAAATTTAAGTGATTTGACTAAGATCACACTGCTAGAAAGCATGCTGTTTCTAAAGTGAGGCCTAGATAAGTAGCATATGACCTAAGATGTGGAGGAAAAAATGTTATTTATATATTTATAATAATAAATATTCATTGGGTGTATGAACTCCAGCTGATTTATCTCTGTAGCTTTTTTTTTCCCCCAGTGGCTCGGGAGAAAGTTGAAGAGTCCTGGGACATGGACATGGGACATGGTTTGCTTTCCCATGATGGACAAGAGCAGCGAGTGAGGACTGTGGGCTGAGTCCAGGACAGCACTGTGGCTAGTTTCCTGGGGATAGGCTGGCTTTCCTACCAGGTCACAGGCCTCCCTTTCTGCTCAGGGTCCCAGAACTATCCCCTCTGGTCTCAGCACTCTGGAGGTACAGCTCTTCGCCCGGGTTCCCAGTGGTCCCTTCAGGCCCATGTCAGCCCTATCCTATCTATGTGTGAAGTCCCTGGTGTCAGTTCCGAGGCAGAATCAATGCCAAGGTGATGGTGACCTCAGAGAAGCAGCCAGGCAAGGGCAGCACACTCCTTTTTGCTCCTTTGTTCTGTCTAAGTACAACTGGAATCAGAAATCACTTTCTCTTTTGCCACAGGCATTTGAGGAGAACCTGGGCTGTACTGTCTCTCTCCTGTCCTTTTACTTTTCACCCTAGAGAATCATATTCTTCTAGAAAAGAGGAAGAAAGCAAGCACGGAGATGAACTTACAGTGGCAGAGCACCTGGCCTGTCCCGGGCACTGTAATGTGCATTCATCATCTCAGTTAAATCTCTTAACAATGCCAGGAGGTGCATAATATTCCTGTTTCACAGAGAAGGAAACTGAGTCTCAGTAGTTAAATAACTTTCCCAAAGTCACCAGGCAATGTGATTTAGCATTGAATTTCAAACCCTGTCAAACCAGTCTGACTCTAAAGCCAGTGTTCATTTCCTCCACTCTGGCACTCAGAATCCACTTGCTCCTGAAGTATATGGGATCACCATAAGATCAGGAGATAGCCCCATCCCCACCACCCAAATATGATATATGGAGGCAGGACAATAAGTACTGGCAAAGACCACAAACTGCCTCTGTGTTTCTTTGCTTCTGTCTATAAGATGATTGCATTTCAGATATTCAGTTCTGACCTGAATTCAATCCTGAGCCTGTTGCCTACCATGCCCTGGGGCCCAGCACCCAGACCAAGTCAGAAGAGGCTCGTGCTCTTTCCCATGCCTCTCACCTAGCTCACCACTGCATTCCATTCCTGCCAAATCCTAGCACCTAAATTCTGGCTTTAAATCCCTATTCTTAATACTAATATCACCTCCAGTGAGTTACTCAACCTGTCTTTGACTCAGTGTCTCAGTTGCAAAATAGAACTCATCGAAGACACCACATAGAGATTTGAGGACCCGTTAGTATATGGAAAGTCTCAGACAAAATGAGTTGGCCCTTGATGACTTTTTTTATGCTATGAACACTTCAGAGCCCACACTTTCCACACTCAGGAAGAACCCTTTCCAAGGCAGCAGCATGTCATTCTGGGACCACCCACCTCACCTTACCTGTCCCCCTCAAGAACCAGGCAGGGACTGACCAGGAAGCCTTTCCACTTCAAGGACACTCTTTGAAACTGGATTGGCCTTACTAACCCACAAATCAGCTACTCCTCTATTTCCTTTCATGTGGCACAGCTTCCCCACATTCAGGCCTCACCTTGAACCCTCAGATCATTCCCTCAAATTGTGTATGCCTGGCCTGGAGGCAGCACTTCGCACAGAGAGTGAGAAGAAGCAGCTGTTCATTATCTCACCTCCTCCCTTCCATTAGGATATGAATCACCTCCTGAGACTCTACAATCACAGCGTGATGGGTGACCTCATTGCTCAATTCACTAAGGTTCCAGGCATCCCAAAAGGTCAGTGGCCTTTTCTTTGCTTCTGATGAGCTTCCCCAGGCAAGAATCCCTCCCCCACCCTCCATACCAGTTACAGAGCCATCCTGGCAAGTCAAGGGATTCTAGACTGGAAATGGCATAGGTTTGAATTTACCACACGGGTTGTCTCCTATCAGTATATTGACTGCAATAGCAAAGCCAAGTTGAAGCCAGGCTGGCCCCAGTTCAAAGCAGAAAACTGAGTCTATATTATACCTCCTCTTTCTTTCAACTTACCTATCCTGAATGTATGAAGGTAATTCTACTCATTTATTTCTGTGTTCACCTCTCCACCTGCCTTCTGTGTATAGCTGTGTACATTCATCCCCTGGTCCCTTCTCTCAGTTGACATATTTTTGCTTCCATCTCAGATTTTTTAAAAAACAATCATTGAGTCCCTGATTTGTAGCCAGTCATATACCAAGAGAACACAGGGGTTTTCTCATTTATTCCTCACAGATACCCTGGGAGGTGAGAGCTATTATTAATTCTATTATTGATATGAAAACTGAGGCTCAGACTGGTTAAGCACCTACCAGGAGCCAGGATTTGAACGAGGTCGATCCAACTAGAGCCCAGTTTGTTACTAGCTCATCGTGTTGCTCCTTTTCACTCACCCATGCCATGGTACGTTCCCTCCCGGTAGATTCGTCAGCACTCTAATTCTGCCCTATCATTCACGGCAGAAGTTATTTGCCACCAGCACTCTCACTGCTCAAAGCAGGCACCACTTAGCCACGTTATTCCCTTAATTCACTTGCATAATTCTGATCAAAGCCGTTTAGGGTACTCAGTCTTGTTTTAAAATCAAAGGGCCTGAGTTTCTAGACATATTCAATGACTGATGTTGCAAGAAAGACCAAAGTTAAAGGCCTAGAGTCCCACTGAGAGGTGTAATCAAAATTCACCCTCCTGGTACCGAGATTGGTATACCCGGCCAGTCACATGAACTCGTATACCATGAAAGCATAGGGTGATGTTTCCTCGAGTATGTTCTGTGGAGCCTTTCCCCCAAGAGCTAGTACACTGCCAGTCTTTGGCAGACATTATCCTCTAACCCTCTTTAGCAAATTAGAAGTTGAAGACATTTTTTAGGAGAGAGATGTTTCCCATTTCTAAACTCAGTGTTTCTTAAATATATATAATCTCAGAACTCTTTCAACCATTTTAACTTCCATGGAATCGATGCTCAGGGCAACAGACTTTGGGAAACGCTGCTCTGATGTCTCTACCCTTGCTTAAATCAGATCAGGTTCATCTGCATACCAGTAGCCGGCCACTAATAACCACCCACTCCACCCATAGGGCCACCAGCAGGATGTGGCCTGGGCCCACGGAGCAGAGCTCACACTCCAGTCACTGCAGGGTCCTCTAGTGGACCTCTGTGAGCCCTTCACTCTGGAGCCAGCTGCCACCCCAGCCCAGAGCTGACTTCCCTCACCTTCGGACACCTCCTGCCTCTCTGGACCCCTGATGCCAGCCCTGTTAGAACAGCCCCCATAGACTCCAGGCTGCTCCCTGCCTCTGGAGAGAGCTGGCTGGCTGGCAGGGAGGCACTTCCTGGGGCCAAGTTCTGGGGAATCAGCCTCTGTGTGAGCAGAGGCACTCAACAGCTTGCAAGGAGAAGACATAAACAGCTCCCAAGCACAAAACGCCTTCACAAATGTTCTGCTTGCGAAAGAACCCACCTGTCTCTCCACCACCCCACCCACCAGGTAACACCCGCAGCAGCCACAGCAGCCACCACCGCCTCCGCCCCCCAACAGAAAAGTCATGTGCATGTTCTCAGTCTTCGCTTGTCAGCTCCCGAGGACGATGCCAGCTGGACTGATACATTCTGTCCAGTTCAAAGCCCAGAACAAGAGACCAAGAAATAACAACCCCTGAAAGGGGCTCAGGACAGTGCTGGTAGGGTTATGGGTGGTGCAGAAGCCACATAGTCATTTACTTCCTCATGAAATTTGCTTCTTAAAGCCAGGCATCTTCTTTTAGAGATGGCCTGATTAACATTGTCAGTGACTAAGGAGCCTGTGTGCATTTATGGATCTAAAACAATGGCCGGCCAGTCCAAGGCTTTGTTGAATGAGCCCACCTGTGTGTATGCTTTGGGTACACATTTGCATGCATAAGTCAGGCAGGGAAGCTGAGAACACAGGAAGAAGCCAAAATGCAAGGGTTCCATTAGAGAGCACTGCCATAAAAAGGTACATATTTCCAATGATTGATGATTAACCTTGGCATTAATAACTACGTGCCTTTCCTGCCTCCACCCCACCCCTGCACAGCCCCTTCCCTTTGAAATTTATAGCCCCTCTCTTGGAATGCTACACTCTAGAGTAAGCAAAGGACTAAAACAATAACTACAGGGCAAAACAATTAACCATTTCCCCAGGCTGGAGTTCCAGCCTCTTATTACCTTGGTAATTTACTCAGTAAAGTGGCAGGCATCTTGGCTCAGAGTCACTTTTCAAATATATCTGAAAGTCCCTGAATTCTGCTGAGTCTGATTTCACTCTATGAACAGGACAAAAACCAAATAAGATCTCTAACATCTTATTATTTGGTACTAAATATCACCCGTGATACTTATTTAAGAGCCTGTAATTATAATACAACTTGATTTTCCTGCAAAGCTTCCACTCCCTGAACGAGTAGTTTTATTGTTTTAGTGAGACTTTGGTGCTGTGACTCAAAAATTACACCAGTGCTGTCATCCCTTCACCATGTCTTCCCGTTTCCAGAGATCTTGCAGCTCTTGGACCAGCCTGCTGGTTCTCACAGGAAAGTTGTGGAGGTTCTGAGCTTTCAGGGGAAGTACAAGAAGTGGGAATGTCAAGACCAAAAAGAGCTCAAATTATATCATGATCTGTCCAGTTCTCAGCCTGTGTTCTCATGTCTGTTCTGACCGCTCCTCACCTCCTTTTTCCTGTTCAGTGAATAGTTCCACCATCTGACACAGTCTCAAGTCACAATCATGGGGGTCATCTGAGATTTATCCATTTTCCTCACTACCACCCCAAACCATATCCAACCAGCCGGTTTCCCAAGTTCTCTCAAGGTCATTCTTTCCTTCTTCTCCAGTCCAACACTACTGCATTTGTTCAGTTGTCTCTCTCTCTGTCTCTCTCTCTGTCTCTCTCTCTGTCTCTCTCTGTCTTTCTCTCTGTCTCTCTCTGTCTCTCTCTCTCTGTCTCTCTCTCTCTGTCTCTCTCTCTGTCTCTCTCTCTCTCTCTCTCTCTCCCCCCCCCCCCCCCCC